>VYXD01001824.1:453957-591460 GCA_013397195.1 Hylia prasina | reverse complement strand
AAAAAAAAAAAAGAGAATAGTCTGGAAAGATTTGCGCCCCGGCGCTGGCTGCGCCCGGGCCCTCCGTGCAGACCTGCTTGCTTCTCTCCTCCGCTGCCTTCTTGTCCGCTTCGGCTTGCTCGGCTCTATCCAAGGCGTTCNTATGTACTTTCCCAGGGGGCTGACTGCATTCCTCAAGACATCCAATACTTTTTTGGAAAGGACTTTTTTTTTTCCTCCCTCCCTCCTCCTTTCGTCCCTACCCCTTTCCCTCTCTCGCTACCCCCCGGGTTTTTTTGGGAGGCACAGCCTTCCCATTCGCTGCCGCCTGCCATTTGACCGTAGATATGACTATATATGGGATGCGATGGGCGAGGTAAGGCGGGGGCGCAATTTGTTCCCATTTCCAAACAGGCAGGACGGGACATTTCGCTGCTACTCCTGGGAGAGAAAAAAANGGGGAAAAAAAAAAAAAAAAAAAAAGGCAGCAAGCCGGAGCGCGGGGAGCGGAGGAGACGAGCGCGAAGGCTGCTCGCAGCGGGCAGGGCGTCTGGGTGACACCAGCCCCGTGCTGGAGCCGTCCCCACCCGTGGAAATCAATCTGTTCTACAGCAGGAGGGTGGCGGAGCCGATCGCATCAGGCGGCAGGGGAACGCGGGGCTGCGGGGCACGGGCAGTAAGGGGTTAAGCGCATGCACGTACGGAATGAACGCGTTCGGAGACCTTCCCCCGGCAGGGGAGGAAGAGAGGAGGAGGGGGCACCTCTGCTCAACAGCCAGGCTGCAGCCAATGTGGGCGGCGGGGCTCTGCGCCGGCCCGGGCAGCGCCGAGCGCGAAGCCCAAACCTGCCGAGACCCGGGCAGGGCTGGGCTTCCGCCGGGACCCACAGCGAGGGGAAGGGGCTGAGGTGCGACCCTGACCCCCAGAGCAGCGCCGGGGCAGAGCAGAGCTGCCGGCGGCTGCCAGCGCTTCCCAAGTGCACCGCTCTCCTCTGCAGTACCTGGCCGGGGCTCCTGGCTCTGCAGAGAGACGTGCCTCGGTACAGTTCACTCAAGGGCGCAAAGAGTGAACAGAGAAGGCGGACGAGACCGCCAACTGCGACCCTCGACCGGAACGGTGGGGCCGTGCCCTGCCGGGGTATCCAGAGCTGCGAGGGACGGAGCCCTGGAAAAGCTGGGGCAGGGAAGCTACAGGGGTGATTTGCACCCTTTTGTAATGCCAGCGAGGGACAACAGCAGATAGACAATTAACAAAATTACATATAATTAAGTGGAGACCTATTTAATTCACTTCTGCCTTGTCTCTCAGTCTCATCAGCAGAGTGAGCAAGACACAACACGTTGTCCTCAGGACGTACGCTCCCTTGTACAGCATAGAAAGTACAGGGATGTGCATGAGTCCCACAGGATTTGGGTTGCACAAAGAGAAAATTAGGCAGCCTCTTTGTCTACACTCAGTACTTGTAGCAGAGAATTCCTCCCTGGTGCTGTCACTGGATCAGCTGAACTAATGTTACTTTGCAGGAGGAGGGAATGTCCTACAACTTCTGGCCCATGGTACTTGCCAGGGCAGTAAGTAATTTGCAAAGTGGGCCTTGGAGGCCAGCTCCTGGAGAGCTTAAACAAGCTGCACCACAAAACTTCAGCTCTACGAGATAGCAAAGCCCCCTGATGAGGGCTCACACCAACAGTTGCCATCCCCAGGTCCTCAGAAAGGCCATAATCTGAATTAACCTAGGAACTATAGGAACTCTCTAAGCCGACCCCTTGTGACAAAGGCACAGAGGCCACAGAGGCTCACAACTAGTCATGGGGATTCTTCTGTACTGCTCCTAGGGAGCAGAAGTCCACTGTCAAAATAGCAGCTTTCCTTATGCCTGCTTAAAGAAAGGATGATTTCTCACTGCAGTCCTTTCTCACTGCATTGGCTTAATAACCAGACTAGTAGAATAATAACAGTAAAAATTTTTACTCAACAATTTTTGAGTAAAACACTGCCCTTCCATAGAATGTTTTAAAACAGAAGAGAGTATTGAAAAAATCTACAGATTTAGTCTCAACCAACTCCAAAGTGTAGTTTTTCTCTTTGCATTTATCTTGATAGAACAGATTAGGGCCTATCTGACATAAGTATACTGAATATTTAAAAGCTACCTAGTTACATATTGTTCAACAATCTGACTGCTTTGTTAAATATATCAATATGTTTTGACCCTAGTTTAGGAGAACATATTCCTCTGCCACAAAAGATGCCTTTAAAAACATAGAGTATCATGGCTGGGAATTCACTGAGGTAGCTCTTCTCACTTTGGGGAAAGAAAATGTCTTGCGAAATTAAACAAACAGCTGTCTGGCTAATTTGGGGGTGGTGCTGATAGGTTCTTAAAAGAATGCCTGTGCAACTCCAGTTTTCTAAAAGAATGTTAGCCATGACATAGGAGCCTCTAGGATACTGGAGAAATATGAGATACAGGCAGAAGGAAAGGAACTCAAAGTTTTTAAAAAAATACCTGAAGGATGATATCNCAGTAATATGAGACAGGCAGAAGGAAAGGAACTCAAAGTTTTTAAAAAAATACCTGAAGGATGATATCACCTCTACAGAAAAAAAAAAAAAAAAAAATTGAGGTTCTACTTACATGAAAATGCCCAGTTAATAAGCTTTGTTTATAGCAAGATGACTTGTGTCCATGGGGCTGAACTGTCTGATGGTGATTTAATTTTTCTTTTCCTCCTGGAGAGAACATGAAAAGTACAGGCATGTGTTAACATGCTTGCTATGCCTTTCATTAACTATTTCAATTACTTGGAAACTTCTGTTCCAGCTGGCCAAGAAAGATAGGCTTAGAAATTAAATAGCTTGTACAGTCTCTCCCTCTTTAATTGATATGTGACGACAGATTGTATATGAATTATTTTTGTTTATTGAAAAAAGAAGGCAGCACATACTTTGTTTTTATGACATAATACCAATTCTCTAATGTTACTTGTCACCTCTTGTTTTTCACCACAATGCCTCATCTCATCTCCATGTCATGTCATGTCATGTCATTGACAAATGGTGCAGGAACTCCTTAGCAGTAGTTTAACTTTCTTCTGAGGAGTACCTACTGAACTCATTTTGAATTCTGTTAATTTAATTGGGCTCTTTAGAAAATCAAGACAGCCAACTCAAAGCATCAGGAAAGGATACCTGGTTCTGAAATTCACAACTTTTTCTGTGAGCAGGTGATGCCACACTTCAGTGACAATACAGTACAGAGTAAGGCTGGGACCTGTTTATATAATGATGTTTCTGTTATGTCACCTATCCCTTGACATGGACAGAAATTTGCCTTGAAGAGGATCTGCTCTTTGGGTGTAGATTGGGTTGGACATAGGGGGTTGATTCTGGTAACAAACAAAGGGGTAGGTGGACATAATCACTTGGAAAAACTTCAAACATGCCCTTGGAGTTGCTTTGCTTGCTTCTACTCCTAGATCTCTTTTTGGTTTGGGTTGTGGGTTTGGTTTTTGTTTCGTTGTTTTGGGGTTTTTTTAGGAATATACAGGAAATGACACCTAACAACTGGTTCTGCCAGTTCTATAAAACAGGCCTCCTAGAAGACTATTCAAAAAAGGATTCAAGTTAGGTCAGTCAGAGAGAACTCACAGGCCTGTATGTGTAATTTGAAAAGTGGAGTGTTCCCTCACAGGAAGGGAAATATAAATGAAATATAAATCAATTTCTCAAAGGTCTCTGAGACCTCTGCTGCCCTTGTAAAACAGGAATGTTCCTTTTGGACAAAGGGAGCCAGCAACATGAGTGTAGGACATTATCAAAAAATAGGAAATTGAAAACATCTGTATTCACCTAGAAAAAACAAATAAAATAACACTGATGAAATCAGGCAGGTTTTACTAGTACAGTCAGTGTATTTTTATCCTCTAAAGATCTCCAAGGGCTTTGCACTAAAGAAACCGAGGGACAATATTTCTAAAAGAAGCATTTAAAAAAAGCAAATTTTCCCTTGGGAAATTGGTCATCTATGTTCCAGCCATAAGGCAAGAGAAGGCCCTAAAATAGAAGGTAGGAATCCTGATGGCCAGTTCTCTGCACAGCTCAGTAGGCAGCAAACAAGTACAGAAATACTCCAGAACATGCCAGTCATGCTTAATATATGCTGTAACCCTGTAAAAGGTTTTCTGTAACATTTCCTAGGTAATGGTGGAGAGCAGTTTAGCTTTTGTAATTAAGAACTATGGGATCATTTGTTGGAAAATTAAGCTTTAAATTAATTTAATGACTTTCCTCTTCAGAACTAATGTTTCTGTTTGGTTTGTCATTCAAGAAATTAGTGAACTCCTTAAGTATAAAAGTATTTATAGCATAGTCTTCTGCACCTGCCCTGATCTATAATCCGAGGGTCTACTCGGATACCACACCAAATGCTAAGAAGCTCATGACCTAACTCATGACTTAAGACCTTAAAATAGCTCTGAGAAGGTCTTTTTTATTTTTTTCTCTAAGACTCCTTTCACTCTAATTGCACTACTGTTACTTGCTAGATTTCAGCTAAGAAAACATGTCTCCCAAGTTTTTATATTGTGCTTCCTTTTAAAATCAGATTTGCTTTAGCTGGTAGTTAGGAATTACTAATGTCATTCTCTGAAAAAAAATCCACAAGAAACAAGTAACAGAAAGACAAAACCCAAAGTTCACTCTTGGTAAGATGTCTTCCTACATCCTCGTTATAGCTTCAGAGCGCTTCAGACCAAAAAAAGATTAATAGATCATTTTAAACTGTTTTTCTGTATTTATATATTGTTGGATTTATGTCCCACTCAGTGAAGTCTCAAGTCACTTACTTAAATCTGACTAAAGTAATCTTCTAATTTAAANAAAAAAAATCCACAAGAAACAAGTAACAGAAAGACAAAACCCAAAGTTCACTCTTAGTAAGATGTCTTCCTACATCCTTCTCGTTATAGCTTCAGAGCGTTTCAGACCAAAAAAAGATTAATAGATCATTTAAAACTGTTTATCTGTATTTATATATTGTCGGATTTATGTCCCACTCAGTGAAGTCTCAAGTCACTTACTTAAATCTGACTAAAGAGCGTTTCTAATTTAAAAAAAAAGTGTTTAAAGTCTTGAAAAAAAATACCCAGTCCATTTTGACTTAGAGTATGGTATTGTGCAATAAAGCAGAAGAACAGTAAAGTGGCTCAGTAACAGAAATGGGCAATTAATATGCAATGAGGGGGAGAAAAAAAATACTAAAATCAACTGTACTCAAACACCAAACTGAAAAGAACTGTGAATCAACAAATCCAAAAGAAGCAACTCTTCTGGTGAGAGCCCACTCATGACCTTACAGTCGTGCAGAAATTGCATTAAATTTTGTGATTTACACTATTTTGTGATTTCCACTCTGATTTACACTATGCCAAATGACATCAGACCCAGTTCTACTGAATGCAATTGAGAAGTGGACGACAAGAAGGCCAATACCTTCAAAGGCAGAGTTCCATCCTTGTGAAGCAGTTCATTTGCCAGAGCTTTGAGCTATATATAGATAAATACACTATCATTGTAACATCTGCTGCCATATCTACAAGACTACAAGGTGTCCTGAGGTTTAGCTTTGCAGATTTGTTGGGGATTTTTCCTTGGCAGAACGAAGAGCAATTACCATTGCATACCTCTAGGAGATTTGTGTTAGTGATCTTATTGGTACAGTAACATACGATAGCAGAACAGAGCAGGAATGAAAAACAGGAAACAAGAAACCTGATTATATTTCTGATGTCCACCCCTTGATGTAACAGTAGAGAGATGCTGTAGAGGAATGTCAGAGCAAACAGCTATTCCCCTTCTCTTGGCTGCAACTGGGAAAAGTTCAAGTGTTTCAGGAATGTCCTGAAATTGTGTATCAGAGTTCACAGAAGTGCATACAGCAGTAGCAACTCCTGCAGCACAGAAGGAAAAAGAAAAGCTGCTGCAGTGAGTGAGCAGAAGTTGTTGGGCTGTACATGTGAGCACTCCTCTTCTGACAGGATTTACTTTTGTCTTGTGGATGTTCTCAACTATCACACATGAAGGTATCCATCTGAATTTGGACAGGATGTAGGAAAATATGTCCACATTCATACAACCTAAATTAATCTGTCTGCCTATGACTGATGATGGAGGAATTTAGACAGAAGTCTTAAGAGATTTCTACCAAGAAGAAATGGCAGAGTGGGAAATTTGTACTGTGTGATTTTGGCTCTGGGAAAAGCAAATTTTCTGATAGCAAAAAAGTTAATATTACACTTAACCTTCAGGAATTATTCTGTTTCAATCAAACTCTGTGTATACCTCAAGAAAATAAGTAATTAAGCTGTGAAAATTCATTATGTAAGCCTAGGAGGTAAAGAGGTTATTTCTGGAAGACAGGAGGCTTTTTATTTGATCTGAATATTCTCCTTTCTGGTGAGAAGATCCTGAGAACCAAACTGACTGTGCCTTCAAACAGTGTAAATTTTTGTCAGCAGCTAACCCTGCCAGGTCTGGCCAAAGTTGTTTTTTTCTTTTTGCCATCAAAAGTAGACCCACTGGGGAGCAACAAAACCAACAAACCAACATATAAAAATATAAGATGTTGTCTACTGAAACCCAGAGAAGATTTTTTTTCTCTGATCTGAGTCTTTATTCTGAGAGAAGAGAAAGAGAAGAACGATGCATGCAGTCTTATCTTATAAACAACCATTCATCATGCAGCAGAACAAGTACTACTTTATCCCCTTCACTTCAGACCTTTTATTTGCACAGCCTGAGTCCTGCTGCCTCAGCAAGAGAGCTGTGAAAATGTTCAGAAAATAAGAGTGCAGCCCAGGTGCAAGTTCTCTCCTGACATCTATCTCCATGTGTCCCAGAACCATATCTTGGTCTTTCCTATTGTCCCTGATGGCAAACATGCAGTTTGGTATCACTGAGATCTTTGTCACTTGATATGTTATTAGCATGACAGATGAGATTCAGCAGTAGTAAACACAAGAAATCCAATCCACAGGAATAACAAATAGATACTAATCTGTCCTCTCATTAGCTCCTTTTTCTTTCTCTGAAACATTTCACTAATTACTTGGCAGTTAATTTTTTTTATTGTTAAAGAAATTACTTGATGTTCTCATTAACCTTCAAGCTATTTTTTGCTATGAAAAGCTATTTGGGCAGAACTCATGGGTCTGTATAATTTACATACTGCTCCCTGCCCCAATGAAATAGAAAAACCAAATTCCCAGATCATTTTCCTGAAATCAATCCTGATTTAAATGTAAATTAATCAAACCTCAGAAGACATATTTCTTATGTTCCAGCATACAATCCAAATTACCAGACACAAAGGGAATATCTGAAATAGCAAGTTGACAAATTCAGTGAAGAATACTAGTTTTCTTCAGAGAAAAACTATCTTTGAGTTAGTTAAAATTATCCCACATACCATGATGCCAAAATTAATGGCTTTCCATTTGTGTGGGAAAGCTACTCACAGATGCTGGACACAAGACTGCCGTGGGCTTGCCACAGAACAGCCTTTGGGCAGTAGCAGAGAGAACAGTCTGTGCACACCCATCACAAAGGTACCCATTGTAGTTAATGCAGTGCATCACAGCATTAATGTATTTCAGTCTATATTTCATATATTTCAGCACACAGGTACCAGTTTCAAGCATTAAGGTCATTGCAGATAATTAGAGCTCACAGCTCCTTTTCATTTTGCAGATAAAATGGCCTCTTTATTTCAAAGTTTCAATCAGTTTTACTGAGCAACACATTAGTTTGAAATCTGTCTAGAACCTGGTGTCATACACCTCTCCCAGTTCCTCACTGGCTCTGTAACACTGGGTGGCAAAGCAGCAGTTTGCACTTGTCAACAATAAACCCGAAGGAAGTGGTAATCCTCTGCCTGTCAGAGTGTTTAACATCCATCTCAACCATCCTATGGTCTGCAGGAATTGTTAATCACGCAGAATTGAAAACTGGCACTCAAATGGCATAGCTGCTACAGCTGGATAATAGCCTAGGAGCCAGCCAGGAGCTAAAGTTTCACTAGGAGCTATTTTAACATTCATTTGTCTACAGGAACAACAAGCTTAGCAAACAACTGGACTGTTACCAGAGCCCTCTGCCAGACTCTTAGAAGCTTGTGGCTGAAGTTAACATTTTACAAAGAATCACCCACACACCTTCCCACTGCAGGCAGCAGTGAGCTCAACCAGAGCCACGATTTCCCAGTGGCCTTTTTGCAGAAGTTATACTTTGTTGATTGAATTTCAGTTCAGCAAATGATGATTTCTAACACAAGGGCTACCCATTCTATTTCTAACACCAGCACATCAAATACAAATCCTGATGAAACTGAAGGCTGATCACAACCTTTCCTCTTTAGTACACAGCTCTAGAGCCAAGACTTCAACACATACAACTGCTGAGAGTTAGTGAGATTTAGATATTCTGGACTCATTCATCTGAGTTACAGAGATGAGCAGGACTCATGAGTGGGACATTCTGACTCATTTCATCACTGCTGGAATGAGGGTTCTGCATGCCAACAGCTGTTCCTTCTGAAGACCTTGTTAAAACTGACAACTGCTACAAGTCTAAAACAGAGGCAGTTTTTGGATCCTTGAAGGGTTGCCAGCTCAGCGTATCTATGTGCAGCTTTTAGCTTTTGGCTATTACTACAACAGCCTGAAGGATTTTTAAGGTGAGATGTGGCAGTGTTTGCTCATTGCTCCTGCTTTTATTAACAAATCCAGTAACAGTCAGCAGATAGGTAACAAGTGCACCCTGATGACAAGTGAACAGTAAGGGGAAAAAAGTGAGACTTTGTAAACATTTTGTAATGTATTTCAATTTGAGTGTTTAACAGGTAAATCACATTTTGAGATCTGTTCATTTGCTGAAATAAATCCTGAATTAGAAGGTGGAGTACATACTGAGCAGTTAAACTGTACCTTGGATTACAAAAGCAATACACCAAGTTTTTGTCGGGGCTGTTGCACAAACCAGGATTGTTTTGCATGTTATTTTCCTTGCAAAAGCAGAGCACTGGTTTCATTCTGTTGTCTACAACTGCTCAAGCCACTAAAGGCTACTGAATGCTTCACCTGAGCCTTTCTTGTTCCCTCTAAATACTCCCCACATTACCTTGATGTAAAGCAAGATATAGATACCTGTTTCTACAGTACTCCAGGGTATAATTGCATTTCCTGTACTTAAGACAATGATATACTCAGAACTTCCTGGTATGGTTACTATTTATATTTTTTTCTCACAGCATCACTTATTACCCAGTTCACTTTACAGATCCTTTGGGCATGTATGTATCACATAATGAGCACCCTGTAAAAATCCCCAAGCAAGTGTCAGACAAGTCAGTGTCAGAACTGAAGGATGTTTAGCTGCCTCAGTACCCAAAGTATAAACTCTAATTAGCACTTACAGCACTGCCAGGACCAAATTCTGCTTAGTTAGTTACCTCTGCATGATACTGTACTGCCCAACATAGACTCAGCAGCCTGCTTGGAGGTAAAGCTGGGATTTTTAATTTGGGGCTAGTCTCTGCAGAGTAGACCTGATCATTGGCTTCTCTAATTAGAAAGGGTATCTGCAGAACCTCCCCTGTTCTGCAAAACACAGCCTCAGGATGGATGCATAGATAAAACATCTAGTTCTGGCTGTTGAGTGCTCTGCATATAGGGAAAATAATATACTCCTGCACCACATGTTAAAAAATCATATAATAAAAAACTTGGTCTGAAATGTTATGTATGGAATACTTAATATTAGTGAACAATTTAAAAACAAAACCAGCAGGATTCTTCCACCTCCTACCTGAGGTGAATCAATTCTCAGTATTAATACAGGAGCTTGGTGTTGAGAATAAGCTCTTTGAGTTTCATTTTCTCCTGTTTGAATTTTGTGTGACATTAAATTTCTCTATTCCCTGCATGCAATTTATTTTGTTTAACAACTGCTTTTAGAGCACAAAGACCTTAAGCTCTCAAGAATTCTGACAAAATAGTTGGGGGACAACGTTTTTGGTTTCTTCTCCCCAGATAAATAATATATTCAATAAATGACAGCACCAAATTTCATAACAGCTTTGAAACATGTCCTTTAAATTTAAATACAGCAAAGAAAGGACAAACTAAATTGTTTCAATGAATTTGATTTCGAAAAACATTACATGATTTTTTTAATTAAAAGAGAAGTTTTATACAAGCTCATGTAACATTGTAGAGATTAAATGAAAGGAAGGAACCCTCTTCTACATGAGGGCTTATCCCTGATTCCCAGTCAGTGCCTTTGCCATATCATATAACTTACTTGCTTTGTGCCTCTGATTCTGAGCCTGTGAAAAAAATTAAAACAGGTTGAAAAATTGCTATTTGTGAAGCACTGAGAGATCTGTACACAACTAAGAATACTGCTCTCTTCCACTACATTGCTGCTAGCAAGGATATATCCCACTTATTTCTAGGCATCTATACAGCACATCTGAGCATCAGTATCAAAGGAAGTGGGTGAAAATGTTACTAAAACTTTAAAAATAATTACATGAAGTATCATTAAAATCACTGGAACTAGAAATCATATAGAATCACCAAATCTCCTTTTAAGAGAGCCCTGTCTTTGAGAGAATGCAGCTGGTGACAAGAAGCTTGGACTAACAAGGCATGAGACTACCTGAGCCTCTGGTCAGCTTTGCCATGGCCAACCTGAGCAATCTCTGACAAAGCCAACGTGCACATGCTGGCTCTGAGAAAACAGGGATTACTGCTCTTCCTCTCTTATGTTTCAAATATGAGCACTCAGCCCTCAGTAAATTTCTTTCTTCTCAGATCTTAGGCCTGCAGAAGCCCATTCTACACCACAAACAGTGTAACAGTAACAAGTAATAGTCTTAAATTCACAATGTATGAAGCAAAACTCAGACCCAGAATAGTAGATTCTTTGTTACCTCATGGCACATTTTTTTGTTTGAAGTTACAAAAAACTCTCAGGGTTTATGTTACTCAGTACTGGAATTCAACATAGAACCCACACTGCTTATTTTTAAAGCAAAACTAGACACTCAAGATTAAAAGAAAAATGAACAAGTCACTGAGTGATTTTCCCTGCCAGCTGAGCATTTTGCAACTCACAAAATTTTCAGAGAACCCTCCACTCAGGGGTTCTTAATTTATAAGTAAGGAAATTTCCTAATTCTCTTTCCCTTAATCTCTCTCTAATTTAAAGGTGCTTTTTAGCATTCTAAACATTCTCCCTCTTCTGACTTCCCTTGTTACTTTAAAATAAGATGAAACATTGGCTATGTTAATGCTTAATTTTTTTTCCCAGAATAGCAGAAATTTGGCAGTAGAAACATGACTGCAAGAGCATTGGGACTAGATCAATTTCTGCTCTCCTGTCTTCACAATAAATCATTTACTCCAGAAATAGCTGAAAACTTCTCTGTTGGAAGACAGTTATGATGACTGGGGAAAGATAACAACATTCAGGACATTATGGGGCGTTTAATTTATTTTACATGTGGGCATAAGAAGCAGTCACTGAGTACAGAATACATAACCAAGATGAGATCTTCCAGAAGTTCCCAAAGAAGTCCTCCATTGATATTGAGTCAGTAGGCATAACCAGTCACAGGTTTTTACTGAGTGGAAGAGAAAAATGAGGAAGAACAAACCTAGAACTACACTTTTATCTGTCCCTATCGCAGGCTGTGATAGAGCACAAGAATATAACAACACAAAACGGGTTTGATGAAGAGAGGCAGAATGGGGGCAAAATAGGAGGCAAAATCCTGTGGCCCTTGTTCATTCCCTAAATATTCCCTCTGAAACCAGAACTATGTCAGGAATCTCAACTTTCAAAAACAAAGTCTTTTTCCTACTTAAAAATGGCCTGATGGATTAAATGCAAACATAAGGAAAAAAAAATCCTGGAGTGTATCTTTTAATGCCAAGTGTCTGCCTGGAACAAATTTTTGTGGTTGCATATTAATCTCCTCAAAACAGCATAGAAATGTTGACAACTGCAACAGTTATTCATAATGGTCCTTTAGTCCTTTACTTCCACAAAGTTGCAAGAATCTTGTATTTTAATTATCCCTGCCTAATTATCACACAGGAAAAAAAAACAAACCCACAGACCAAGTGATCACTGTACAAAACCCCATTAATTTAGACCAGCTAAACAAAACCCCACTGATTTTCAAGAAAAAAGACCCAGTATCTGTGTGTAACACCAACATGGGCACTCTTTGTCCTTAGACTCTCAAGCTCTTCATATACAACCACAGGACTAGAGGACTGGATGAAAACCTTTTGGGTCCAGGGACATTGGTGACACAGACCTCTTGTTACACTGGGCAGCAGCTGCTCCCAGGGAAAAGGGGGTCTCACTGCTGCATTGCTGCCTTTGAAAATCTGCATGGGATCTAATCTGCACCCTGCCTTTACAGGGGTTGCCTACATCTCCCGTAGAAACTTGTGATGGATGAACCAGCCAAAAACACTGCTGACAAAAATGGTTCAGCAGACTAAAGGATGCAAAGGCATGCTTTCAATTTAAAAACCCCAAAGTAAATCACTTTTAGCCTTTACCTGGTGGGGTCAGATGACATTTGACTATCAGCAGGGAATTCTCCAAGGCTGCTGGCTGGCAGTTTTCTTAGGAACAGCTGATTCAGAGTTTCCTTTCAGATGGGGTTTTGGTGTACATCACTTGAACCACTTTAATATTTGCCACTTACGCACTATGTTGCCACTTGACTACACTGCCTGTAGTGTAAAATACAGTAATTTTACACTACTGTAAAATACAGTATTTCCTACCATATTTAGCTTACAGTTACAAACAGACAGTGCTAAAGCTACCATGCCAACAAGTTTAATGAAACAGTGTGGAGGGCCAGGAGTCTTTTGTTCCTTGTCATTGATCAGTATCAAAGCACACCCAAAGGAGCAGGGACCAGAGCTTGCAGGGAGGAGCTGCATCAGTGTCCATTAGTCATGGGACAGGAATTTCCAGGTTTTAGACTGAGTTGATTTGAGAAAGTAGAAGGAAGGAGCAGAGATACATCAAAAGCAGATTTTAACTGGAAACCAGCTGGGATGCTAATAGAGAGTTTCACCAAATCAAATGAAACAGCTTTAAGGATAAACCAGTAATGATATGTTATTGGGGAAATCTTCTGAACACAATATTTTAGATGTTATAATTCTTAATTGTAGAGTGCAACAGAAAATACAGTATTTTAACTTGTCTTTGTTAACACAGAGCAGCTGGGGTGAAACAAAACCACACCAAAAATTAAGGAGCCCTCTCTTGATGAAATGGTAACTAAAATTTTCACAGAGGAATCCACCACAGAAGAGTGCAATGGAAATCTGAAACATCTGGAGAAATACACATTACTAAAAGTAAAACTGTTTTTTTCTTCTCTTCCATTGTTATTTTAATACCACCAATATTATATAATATCACGAAAGAAACTTAGCATTTGTTTTTCACTATGCTGAAGATTTCAGAATCTTGTGAGGTTGTTTTGTCTCATTTGATTAATTTTTTTTTAGTATCAAACATTTCCACAGAACACAAACTTCTGGAACGGGGTTTCTGTTGACAAACAGGCTGACAACGACAGGATCTGTGAAGGGAGAAATCATATTTACACAAAATTTTAGAAAACCAATTAAAAATTAGGAAGCTTGTCAAAAAATACTGATTCTAAAAAAATGACATCACTCTGATTCATAACCCTAAATTCAGAATGATTAAAAGCCCTTGGATTCAGCTCTTCCAACAATGACATTTAGTCACAGAAATCATCATAAAGTGTTAGGGATGTTTCCTTTAAAGGTTTTCTCCTTTCTTCAGTTTTAACTGGGTAGAAATGAAAAAACTGGACAGAATAACATCAGGCAAATTCTTTACTTTTCAGAAAGAACTAATAGACTTTGGGAAAAATGTTCTGAATTTCACTTGTTAATAACTAACTGCTTGGGTGGCTAATTGCTGACAGTCCTGTTAAAATCTGTACATTGGGGCGATCAGGTTAGAAGGGTTAACACTCATGTGGAAAAGAAAATAATTACAATATTAAAAAGCAATTTGAAAGGGAAAGGGATACCTTCATCTGTATTTGTGGCTTCAGTTCTGGGGAGCAACTGGGCAAAAGCAAAGCTGAGGAGAAAGACTGGCGAGGGAATTAGAAAAAGTAAAGACTTCTCTTTTTAAAAATCTCATGGATGAAAGAAACTTAAATGTTTCTTTTATAAAGGAAACTAAGAAAAATTAGGCTATATAAAAATAACAAATGGTGCAGGAAAAGATAACCAGGAGTTTCTTTTTAGCTACTCCTTAGAAGAAAAACTAAACACTCAGTAAGGAGCTAGAAAACAAAAAAGTTAAAATTGATGAAAATTTGGATAAAACATGAACCCATGAAACTTCCTGCAGCAGATAAAACTGACGCAAATATTTTTTTTCCAGATAAAACCAGTAATGAGATGATCAGGAAGCTAAACACCATGGGGATTCTTCACAGCAGTTTTGTAGCCCCTTTTACCTCTCCAAAGAAACAAAACTCAAAGAGAATATAGTGCCATGCTTCAGGAAGGAAAATCAGTAATTAAAAAGAAATCTAAAACATAGGCAGGTTCTGTCAGAATTGTACTTTACATATTTTGGATATTCTGTCTGAAACATCTGGCTCTGGCTATAGGGTCAGACTTCTGGACTACACTGGTCTGAGCTATCATGGCAAGTTTAGCTTTTGCCTTTATATTGTGTGTATGTTACTTTTCTGTTTCCCTATCTGTTAGAGACACAGTCAAAGCTTCCTGTGTTTATGGAATGTCTGCAAAAACCACTCTTTTTTTTTTTGGGCAGGGAAAACTGACCACAAGTGCTGAATGTTCAGAGGTTTTCTCAAAAATCATCTGATGATTAAAAACAGGCTTTGGGAATAGAACTCTCTCTCTTCCATCTCCAAGAGCAGTGTGCTGATTTAAATGCATGCATTTTAAAAGGAAGATGAGTGGGGTGGGAGTTGTTTTGGTTTTTTACTGTTTGTTTGGGATTTTTGTTTGTTTGTTTTAATAAAGGAAAAGTAGAGGAGCTTTTTTCCCCCTAGTAGCAAGAACTTGGATTGTGTCAACTTTGAACTTTCCTTGAGTTCTGTTTCATTTATGTTTGGATCTCAGTTGGGCATGTTATCCCACTGCGCACACACATACAAAGAATCTGCAGCATTTTCTGTGGAGTACGAGAAACAGCAAGCAAAAGCCCAAACACCCTCACACTTTGCCTAAAATGCTAACTCTTGCACCAGTTCTTTAAAAAATAATCACCACACTGGCTTGGGTCTGTCCCTTTCTTACAGTATCTGACTAGAGAAGTGAGAAATGAGTAAATTCTGGAATAGTATTTGCTAAAACCACAGTCCAACATTCTCAGCAGAAAAAAAGAGGAGCACCAGTGCTGCAATGATTCCCAGCCAGTGGGTATCCCCTTGAAAACATGGTTAGCTGGTATTCACTACAGCAAGCTCTGGCAAGGCAATGCTCTCAGCCTTACTGTCCAGCTGAGGAGCTGAGATGCAGAAAAGGAAAGCCACTTACCTACTGTAGAAAATCTCCTGAGAGATGGGACTTACACTCAGGTCTCCTAAATAGGAAAACAGTGAAGCAGCTGCTGGAAAATCTCTTCTGGAAGTCCTGTTCACTCCTTACCTTGCTTTCATGACTCCTATTTAGTTGAAGACTTTACCCAGATACAGAAAAAACATAATGTAATATTGAAACACTAATCATTCCTTTTTCCTTTGCACCTTTTTTGATGCAGTAACAAGAAAAAAAATCCAAGAAAAAGGAAAAAGGTGAGAAGCCACTTTTCTTTGTGAGAACTTGACAATACAAAGCTCAGCTGTAGGAGGAATCCTGATAAGACTGAGTTCACCAGCTTTGTTTCCTCATTACAACTGATCACATAACAAATCTCAGCTGGATACTCCCCACTGTATTCCTTGCTCATTGCAATGAAGATGTGCATTGGACTCTATGGAGAGCCATAGGGAATGTCACTAACAACTAATTTTATAGGGACAAACCCTCCCTCTCCTCTTTCTCAGAGAGTTTGCACATCTGAACCAGAGCTAAGAGTTGGCACTTGCCATTTGGCAATTCAGGTGCCACACAAGTTAACGTGGGAAGCCAAGAACATGTTCAAATGACAATGCAGAGCAATTTTAGGTAGAATATAGTTACTCACACTGGACTTCAGCTAGAAGATATGATTTATCAGCAGTTGCAAAAATTAGTAGCTAACTTATGCTATAAGAGATACTGGACAAGACATGAAACATGTCTCTTAGATCCCTCAGTAATTACATGCCAGGGAAGACATGGCACTTTTCACTTCACATTTGCTATTGGTAAGACTTTCAAACCATTGTTATTTCTGTCTTTTTGTCTAAAAAACCAGAAAAACATTAAAGGTGGAAGTGGTGCAGCATAATCAACAAAGCCTGCAACAGCAACAGCAAAAACTCTGGAGTTGAAGCAGTCCAGTGCTGCTTCAATAGCTCAAAAACAGAAGAGGACTTTAGCACATAGCTCTTACTCTGAGGGTAAAGTAACTTGTGTAGGGCCCTTCTGCTAGGATGGTCCCATATACTCTTTAACAGTCTTGCAAAAAAGGTTAGAAGCTAGGGTGAAAGCAAATGACTGCAAAGGGGGAGTGGATAAAAAAAAATTAAAATGGATCCTTCTGTTTTTCAAGTACTGCTTTTTAAAAAGTCAGCTTTACTAAGCTCCAGATACTGCTCCATTAGCAGACTGCCTGTGGAGACATTCAGTAACCAAGGGTATTTTGGAGCAGCTGGTTTCCTTTAATACTTGCATATAAGAAATTGGTGTTTCTCTCTCCCTTTCCCATTGTGACTCTTTGAGCTTGTCTCAATTGCCTTGGCCAACTTAATTAGTCCAGTCAGGCCAGACTCATTTCTCTGGCACCAGCACTTAAGAGCTCTGGTCAGCAGAACGATTTTTTGGGCCAGGTTTCATGTGGCTTAATTTTGAAATAATGAGGAAGAGGAAAATTTAAAAATAAAAGACGTAGAAAATAGGAAGGCAAGCCTGTGGAGGTGGTGCCATCCATCCATCTGAGAACACAGAGTGACCTGACCCCACACTTCACACTTTCACTGCTGCAATGCTGCAGCAGGTGTGGCAATGGTCAGCAGTAAGGGCTGTATTTTCTACAACAACAACTGCAGATTTCCTTGGAGATGTGGAAAGAAACAACAGTTATGGAACAGTATCCTTGGATCACATCATGCCAGTAGATGCAATGCTATTTTTTTAAAAGACAAGAACCCAATAGAATAATTGTACATCTGCAAAAGCCAGCAATTTATTACATGAATTTTATTTTCCATTTATAATTATGTGAAAAGATGAGACACAACACATTCTGAAGGTCATGGATACTCCACAATGGCCTTGCTATTTTACATGGAATATGTTCACATTCTGCAGTGATGGGGAGCAGCACAGGCCTCTAATAACACCTTCTAGCCTTCATTCTTACTAACTTTTTTTTTTAATACAGGTAATCTTTCCAATACTTGTGCTTCTGGAAAGCATAAGAGAATTATATCTTTAAAGTGATAGGTCTTCACAATGGGAGGACATTAAAATAGTGAAAAATTATTCTTCTGGAACAATCATCAAGGGTAAGAAAGAGAAGCCCAGGAATGAAGCACTAATGAAGACATCCTAGGAAATCAACTATAGGATGCATCTGAGGTGATAAATTTTTGAGAAACTTCAATTAGATTATTCCCAAAGGAAAACTGTCTGGTGAACAGAATTATTCATAATTAGATTATCTTATAAGTTCCTGATGGAAGAAACCAGTTCTGTAACCCAACTGGCAATGGAAAGACAAGAATGACACTCCCATCTGTGAACCGGACAGGTTCCACCGTCTGTGTCTTGCAATACAAACCTGTTTCCTTTTGGTTGTTCTGGGGGTGTACCATGTCTTCAAGCAATACAATTAATTGCTTGAAATATCACTGGGATTTTGTGACAAACAGTAGTAACTGATGGTTTGAGTAATATAAGATACAAAATCAGGAAGTCTCAATATGTTAAAACCCTTCTCTTCATCAAATATTCACATGCAAGTTCTCTTTTGGGATTCAGAGATTTTTATGCCATACTGTTGTTGTCTTTAATGACAGACTTAGGTAGGCAGAATTAATTCAGAAGATTTCTGATTATACTTGGGTTATGTAAGTATAGTGCAGAGCAAAGACAATGAAGAGTCCTTTGCTTTGGTGATGACTGCAGTATTGTCACCCACTGGGAAACATTACAGGTAAGTCAAGCAGAAGGAAGATGACAGATAAAGAATACAATAATGGAGAATTTTGCTAATAATCTGAAAGCACTTGGAGACCTTCAGGCATGGATATGTCTATAAAATAACCAGGTATTATATTCAAAGTAGAAGCTACAAAAATGTGTACGTTTAAAATCCTGATAGAATTGTTAAGGGATTCAACCTCTAGTGCCTTTTGGCTATGGACCGTGTCATACACAGTTTATGTTTATGAAAACAAAAGCCAGTTCAGATCTTGGAAGTGGAAAAACCTGCATTGTCCTGAGCCACACCAACTAATAAACCTTGTTTCTCAGCACCACTGATGTAGGTGGAGGAGTGCAGCCTTCCTGTGGCCACATTGCCTCACTCTGTGTGGGTGCATCCTTTGCAAGCACAGGCTGAATTGCCAAAGAGGGAGCGGGAGGTTTTGCAGCCAGATGACAGCACAAAGTGAACAGTGCCAGAGCTGGCACTCACAGCTTGCCCCAAGAGAATCCCCTGTTTTCACTGCATTGGTTTCTCTCAAGCCAAACCTACACTGTGATGTCACTTTTTAACACCAGTAGGTTGAGTAAAATGACTTGAGCATATGAATGCATGAGCTAGTTAATTAACACAGGGTTTGGGACAAATAGTAAATTATAAGGCAAGCAAATTTTCCTCAATGTATTGTGATTGAAACAGCTATAAATTACATTTAACATGAGCAAATCCAAGAGAAAGACTCTGGACAAAATGCTTACTTTCTTCCCACCCTCCTCTCTCTGCCTAAAGCTAGAGTTAAGATTGTCAGAGAAATCAATCAAGAAGCTGTAAAACAGCATTTGCTGTAGAAATGTCCCAGCTAGGTAAGAAAGATATATCTTGCCTCAGGCTCTTTCATGCTTAAGACTCCCTAGAAATCCCAGCACTTGATGCAGTGATCCTATGAGTTTCCCACAGCAGGCAGTGGGAATGACAAACATTCTTTTCGAGGCTATTGCCAGCAGTAGAGCCCCCACATAGACTACTAAAAATCCCTTAATCCCCTCCACTTAATGCTGACCTAAAGGAACAGAAGATCAAAACATAACCTCTGGAATGACCTTAGCTTGCTCTGTAACACCTCACCAAAGGTCAGGGATGTCAAAGAGTTCCCTGCAGGCCCTTGCCGTTCTTTAAGGAATGTGCTGTTTATCAGATCAACCAGAAAGCTCCTTTAGAAATATGTAACATATACATGAGGCCTGCTGGCCATCTTCCTCATGAGATCTACGTGCAAAGCAGAAGGCAAAATTGACATGTACACAACCAAGACACTGATACAAAATCTGTACAAATCCAGAGCTGAGAAAACAAAACACCTCAAGGCTGCAGCATCAACAGACTGATTCAATGTACTGCTCCACATTTTTAAGTGGAAGAGACATGAATTAAGGCCTAGAACACAACTGCAAAGGGCAAGACCACTGCTCTGACACATCCTGCTCTCTTCCAAGTATAGATAAATTTTCAGTGACACAAGAAGCCAGGGAATGCTAACCTAGACCCTGGATAACTTTCAGGGCTGGCAGAGGAACTCCCTTATTTTTTTTAATAATCACAGTTTGGTGTCAGAAGAAATTTGAAAACAGGTCACCATGTCTACTGGACTTAGGGTTTCCATTGGCAAAGTAGCAAATAGCACAGCCTGCCTCCAAAAGTCAACTTCTGGATGAGCTGACAGAACTCCAAAGGAAGCTGCTGCTTTAACCACTGTTGCTTCTGGAGATGCTGCAAGGTCCTGCAGACTGCCCAGGCCTGCAGACCTGAAGAGTTTGATAAGATCCAAGTCCAGAAGAGTAAGGTGGAAAAAGTTCTAAGTGCCATATCAACTTATCACAAAACTAAGCAAGCTGAGGTGAATTCTGTCTGCTGATCACAAGACACTGGAATAAAGATTCTTATGGGTTTTTTTCCTACCTGGTTATACGTTAGTCTGAATTTACTGGAAGTTCTAAATTATGATCACATTTGCATCCCAGTATTTATCACAAGTCACATTACTCGTTTCCTAAAGAGACAGTTGCCACTAAACTGAACAGCTGGTACTTGTTGCCTTTAGTCACTGTGACTCTCAACAAACACAAGAAATTAAAATCTAGATCTTATACAGCAGCGCTCACGTGCCAGACCTTTTTGATGGCCATCTAAGTTTTAAAACAGATGGCTTATTCCCCACTGACCATGCTTGAAAGAGCTAAGGGGCCTCTGAGATTATCAAGCCATTTCCTGGGATGCCATGTTTGATGCACTGCCTCCCTGGCAGAGAGGAAGACTCCGGGCTATGCTGCCATCATTCCCACAAACACATCTGAGCTAGCTTGGTAGCACTGTTGCTATGGTGGTAACAAGGTTAACTCAAAAACCACAGCTTAGGTATTTAGCCAGCTTTTGAAATTGATTTTACAGCCTATTTTGCCTTAGCTACAGTACTCCCAGTGTTAAAGTAGCCTGTTAAAGGACAAATGTATAAAACCTTTAGTCAGTGCCTTCCAGTCTACTTTTATTTTCTGCTCTAGTATAGTCTCTGAAAGGAAATGTCTCCAAGAAAGCCATTTTCCAGGGAATTTCTTTCTAAAATATAAAGAGCAGAGATGGAGAAGCAGAATCATGTTTAAAGCAGCTTAAAAGGAAATGCTGGGATTCCCAGCGGGGCTGAGAAACATGTGGGTTTGGGATGAAAAGAACCAAGCCAAGAGCTAGCTGGCTACTTCCAGTTTCCACACCATAAATTGTTACATTCTTAATGTCCAGTCCTCTTTCACATGTAGAAAGAAACTGAATACAGTAGGGTGTAGTAGACAAGAGAAAGCTTAGCCAAGGGCACACTACGCCAGGGACCTTTTGGGCTCTCTAGTAACGCAAAGAAAAAGCTGGCACAGGGCCCAGCATCTCTGTAAATCAATACAGCTGTTTATTTAAACCAAATGGCTGGCAACCATATCAAGCTTTGATTGTTGTAGACATTTCCAAAAGGAAATGAATAAAATTTCAGGAGATGACAGCAAACCCATGTAAGAACAAAAGAATTCTTTCCAGCTAAGTTTTATTCATTATAGGGCAAGCTTTCAGTTCACTGCTTGAAGCCAAACAACAGGAGTACCCAGTATTAGCAGAATCACTGTAAAGCCCAACAGTCAACCAGACAGATACTTCTCCTCAAGTATTCCTGACTGCAGAAAGTTCCTAAATATATTTGCAGTCATGAATGGCATGGGTTTAAGCTTCTCGGTAATGTGTGAGAATCCAGTCCCTAGATTTCACTGCCAAGGGCATTAAAGACTGGCATGGACATGTGCAGTGATATACAATCCACTGGGTGAGAAACCAGACTTGGCATGACTCAGGCCCAAGGTTCTGTCTGTGTACAGAGACAACTGCAACACTAATTTTCTGCAATGTGATAGCTCACTCTAATCCATTTTTTCCCTTTGGGGCCATGGCTGCAGATACAGAAACCTCTCGCTTAGAAAAAGACAGGAAAAAAACCACTTAAGAAGGAGAATTTGTATCTTTTTCACTTCCCCTCCCACCCTATCCTGGATCACATAAATGTTGGTGGGTTTTGTTATCATTTTTACAGAGATTGCTTTCGTACAGGTGCTCCCTTTCTATCTGTTCTCAAGGTTGTTATCAGTTATTTTTAATAACCTCTTGAGAGATGAAAACAGATACTCTTAAAAAAGGCTACAACCTTTGACACCTTTAAGCTATGTTGTCACACTTCACTGGAAAGATGAAATAGTAAGATAAATTTGATAGCTTCAAGTGAGCACAGGGAACATGAGATTAAAGTGTCTTCTTTTTCTACTGAGCAAGAAAACTGCTTGACTGTGGGTCAGACTCACAGTTGGTGCAGNAGATACTTCTCCTCAAGTATTCCTGACTGCAGAAAGTTCCTAAATATATTTGCAGTCATGAATGGCATGGGTTTAAGCTTCTCGGTAATGTGTGAGAATCCAGTCCCTAGATTTCACTGCCAAGGGCATTAAAGACTGGCATGGACATGTGCAGTGATATACAATCCACTGGGTGAGAAACCAGACTTGGCATGACTCAGGCCCAAGGTTCTGTCTGTGTACAGAGACAACTGCAACACTAATTTTCTGCAATGTGATAGCTCACTCTAATCCATTTTTTCCCTTTGGGGCCATGGCTGCAGATACAGAAACCTCTCGCTTAGAAAAAGACAGGAAAAAAACCACTTAAGAAGGAGAATTTGTATCTTTTCACTTCCCCTCCCACCCTATCCTGGATCACATAAATGTTGGTGGGTTTTGTTATCATTTTTACAGAGATTGCTTTCGTACAGGTGCTCCCTTTCTATCTGTTCTCAAGGTTGTTATCAGTTATTTTTAATAACCTCTTGAGAGATGAAAACAGATACTCTTAAAAAAGGCTACAACCTTTGACACCTTTAAGCTATGTTGTCACACTTCACTGGAAAGATGAAATAGTAAGATAAATTTGATAGCTTCAAGTGAGCACAGGGAACATGAGATTAAAGTGTCTTCTTTTTCTACTGAGCAAGAAAACTGCTTGACTGTGGGTCAGACTCACAGTTGGTGCAGGAGGATAACAGACATCACTCTGGCCTGTCACTATTTACTATCAGTAAAATAACATGAACCTCTCCTTGAACATTTGTAATTAGGTGCTGGGAGATATCTGGTTTGCACAGCACTAAAAAATCAAGATTGAAAAAGTCGTAAATTGTAAAGCAAGCATAAATTATATTTCAGCCTGCATTATGTCATAGTTTTTACAGAAGTCACAGATTCTAACATATTCATATATTTAAAAAAAAATGTGTAGTTCCTGACACACACGATGCTTTGCCTATCAATATGGTTTCAGAACTGAGATATTTTCACAAGAGGCCTCCTTAGCTGAGAGCAGGCAGCTTCAGGAAGTTAAGAACCATTAGTATGATAGCAAAGGCTCCACAGAGCTCTACAGACACAGGATTCCTTTCACACTGTGCACACTGGATTGAGAACCAGGAGGACCATCTTGCTACTGGTAAGTCTGGTTTTGAAGAGAAATAAAACCTATGTGGCTGAAGATTGTTGACTGCTAAGAGATGGTAGGAGAAAAGCTCTTTCTCACTGTGTAGTAGAGACCTGTAGGGCATAACAATCAACGGGCAGCATTAGTAAGTTAAGTGTTTAGTTAGTTCCATCATTCACTCCTGCACTTTCAGATATTGCTGGAGCCTCTTGGACACAGTGATAATACTAAAATTGGTCCTTCAAATTCTCAGTAAAAGATACCTATACCTTGGACACAACTTAGACACCCACAGTGAGAGGCACCAGTGAAACAGCAATTTGTTCCCCATTTTTTTTTGTTACTATGATGTTATTGGTAGAAATTTTGGACTATCAATCTTTGGCATCTTAAGCCTGACTATAGCCATGATAATGTAAAAGAGAAGGAGCACTGAAGAGTTTCCTATAGGTAAGGGTGCTCCAGCTGGAGCCTGCAGGACTCTCTCCAACCTGTCCTTTTCCTGTGCCAAGCTCCTCCATCTGCACAGATGGATGTGGACCTGACTGCACCTGTGCACAGCAAAGAACATTGAACATCACCCACTGGCTCACAGGGGCTCTGATTAAGCCCTGAATTCCATCTTCACATGATTGCTCTGCCCTACATAACACATAGTTGGCAACAATATGCACTCCACAGCACAAACAATCCTGTGTTACATTTTGTCTGCCCCTCAAACTAATGCTTCAGCCATGGATTAATCCTTGTTTCAAGAAAAGAAGATGGAGCAGGAAATCAGTCCTATATTGCTTCAAGCACTACCTGGGCTTCAACTAAAAATCAAAGCACTCACTTAAAGCTGTATCAACAAACACAAAGAAATTAGAACATTATGTGATTAAGAAGAGAGATTCAGAATCTGATTTCAGATACCACTGCATATAAGTACTCCCTTACTTGGCTGAAAATAATAGTAATACCAGTCAACATAAACCTTGTCAAGCTCCATGACACGGAATATAATATCTTCCCTGCCCAACACAGTAATGCATCATTAAGTACAGTAGTGCATAATTAGGTCTGGTATTAGAGGCAAGAAAAGAGTCTATACCTCTTCTGAGGTAGAAGCTATGTCCTGAAGAATCTAACTGCTGCTTTCAGAAGTCTACTCCCTCAGGAAAAATGTGCTTGCCCTGGTCTTTACTGGTGCTGTTGAAATATTCCTGTAATCAGTGGTGAAGTACAGATGTAACCTTACTACTGGTCTGAACATAGGGACTTCATTATATTGTACATATGATCAAGCACATGCAAAAAACTGCTTCTCAACAGACTGAAAAGTACTTATGATCAACAAGAGCAGAAATTATATATATATGGTATCAGGAGTACTGAGTGATATTAGCCACTTAAACACTGAGTAGCTCCTCACATTTAACTTTTTCAACTCTTCTCCAGACACTGATTTTCAAAATACACATAACAGAAGGGCACTGCAACTACACGTAGTGACAGGCGTCCTCTACAACTCAGGGAGAGATCACACCACTCCAACCACTTCAGCCTCCTAAGTCCAAATCTCATGGTCTGACTAGCAGAGTCAAAACCATACTGTGATCACAAATAACAGCATAAGGGGAATTCATAGATGAAGGACATGTTTCAGTGTTCAGACAGTGCAGGAGGACACATGGCAGGAAATGCACTACCTGCTCATCTTCACATCAAAGCAAGCACATTGCTTCCATTCAAACAGGAAAGAAAGAGACACATTTTAAATAGTCATTCTTAAGGGATCATAGGAAATTTTAACCTGACTCTTCTGAAATCCAGGTCTAAAAGCAATACAAGTACATCCATCTTGTTGTAGACATGTGCCTTACACTCAAATTTCTCTTGAAGTTCATGCTGAGGACATGCTGTGATCCCTGCAATACATATTGTAAGGATTGTTACAACAGTAAGAGCAGAGAAGACTCTTAGTTCATTTCAAATATGTTTTCAATGAAAACAAGCTTATTCTTACATCTATTGGGCAGCTGAAGCTTAGTACAAGAGCCAAGAGCAAAAGGACACTATTGGCTTTTTAACTGTGCAAAATGGTTCAGGGTTTGGCAAGCTCTCTGTTCCCATTTCTATCACACCTCTGTGTGCTTCCTCAGTCTTTCATCACTTCAAAGTTGACTGCCAACAGTTACAATGTGAAACTCAGAAGTCTACAAACATGGGAATTCAGAGGCATGAGCTGTACACACTGTGCAAATTGCTATTTCCCTAAGAAGCATCAAGAAGGGCCCCCGTCTCTCTCCCCAGACAAAAACAAAACAGCCTTTCCAAAGGCAACAGGTGGGAACCTGGTTTTGACAGCACAACTTTTTCATGTACTATGGAACACGTGGAAGACTTGCAATGGGCTACAATGCTGCTCTGCCTCCAGGAAATTCCATGCTGAATGGCACACTGTTTGGAGCAGAGAAGGGGAGGAGGAAAAAAGAACAGAAAGAGAAAAACTATTAAAAAAGAACAGGAGTTGGCTTAGCAAAATATTATTTCTGGATTCTATACTAATAGATGCATTAAAGCTGCACAGCTTGAAGAGCAGAAGGACTGCACACATGAGCATCTGTATGTATTCTTTAGCTTGAGAGAATCTGTGGGAATTGCACAGAAGTTGTGAAGACTGATTTTGAAAAAATGGAAAAACAGCTCATGTTACATAGCATACAAAATAATAGTATCTGATATTACCATTTCTGTAAAACGTTGCTAAATTTTATAAACTTTATTAAGAAATAATTAGGTGGAAGATTGCAATTATGAAGAGCATACTTTCACACTTATGAAAAGAGTATTTCTCAACAGCAAGGCTTTCAAATCTGGAGTTAGTTCTTGCACTGGCAACTGTGCTTTCTTTATTTCCTGTAGCTGAAACAAGAAAGCAGACTTCTGTGGCCCAGGGCATTTCTACTCTCAATTGCCACGCACTCTTGTGTTAGGGCAATGTTTCTTAAAACATACTGATTTTCTTTTGTTTAAATTATTAACTGTTTTCATTGTGTTTTTTTAAACCCTGTTGATTAAAAAAGGCACACCAAAAAAAGCCCCAAACCACCACTGGTTATAATCCACTATCCCTTTATCTCCTACCCCACCCCTTTTACACAGGGCTACTTTCTAGGCCATTTACTTCTGGTTCCCTTCATAAACCCAAGAAATAATGAATCATGTTGAGCTAATGATCAACCAAGACTGATGCTTGTTCTCCAAACTCTAACATTTGATCGACAATACAAACATTTGTATGTTTGCCCAGTTGTAATAATGAAAAAAGAACCCAGCTGAAGATTCTGTCACATCCAGCCCATTCCTGAATCTGTTCTACAAGAACAAAGCAATTCTCTGCAGTGCAACTTAGCTCAAAAGATTTTTGGATTTCTAAGAAACAACTGTGGAAATACAGTGTGAATTCTGATATCTTTTGACAGCTGTTGTACTGAGCTCTGCAAACTTACCTTGGTGCTTTGGGATGGAGGCCATAATGTTTGGTGGTGGTTGGTCTTTACCTCTTCCAACATTATCCCATTTATCTTTCTAGATTAAATTTGCTGCTTTTTCACCAACACATCTGACTCAATCTTTCCACAAACAAGCTAGCACATGGTACTTTGAGGTGTCAGAGAACAGAACAGAACTGTTTATATTTGTTGGCATTATCTACATTCACCCTACTTTAGGCTCTCTGATATAGGCCTTCAGAATAAAAGTTAAGCATCTGGAAATGGAGCTGTAAATTTTACACTGATTAATTTGAAAGGAAAGGACACAGGCAACTTAGTCATGTGTGTATTGTTATCTTCTTATTCACAGGTGAAATAATTGATAGGTTTTTGGCTGTATATCATTCTAGTTAGAGAAGGACTGCATACATGAGCATCTGTATGTATTCTTTAGCAATAATACATATAGAGAGAGCAATAATGACAAATACCAGCAAAAGGCAAGGGGAATTCCAGGATTTGATAGTATATGTGAATAAAATTCAGGATTTGTGGACACAGCAGCAACACAGGTGATGCTGGTGGAAGCTCTTTCTCCCACTTCATAATCATTCCAAGCACTTCTGGTTATTGCAGATCTAAAGTACAACACCTACACAAGAAAAAAGATCCCTTACATGTACTGACATTCTGCTGCTTCTGCTTCCCTGACTGGATATACTACTATCATCTTTCCAGTCTCTGCAAAAGTATAAGCAAATGCCTGTAAAGAAGTCTTCAGTGTAAAACAATCTCCTAAATTTTTCATATTGATCATTCCCAAAAGTGGATTTAATTTCTTAGGGACATGCCAGCACAGGAAGGACGTGGACTTGATGGAGCCAGTCCAAAGGAGGGCCACGATAATTACCCGAGGACTGAAACACCTTTCCTGTGAGTAAAGTTGAGGTTTTTCAGCCTGGGGAAGAAAAGGCTCCAGGAAGACCTTCTTGCTGCCTTTCAGTACAGTAGTAAAAGGGGGTTATTTTGAGCAGGGCCTTTGTGATAGGACAATGGGTAATAGTTTTAAATTAAAAGAAGGTAGATTTAGACAAGATGCAAGGTAGAAATGTTTACAATGAGGGTGATGAAACTCTGGAACAGGTTGCCCAAACAGGTTGTAGGTGCTCCATCCCTGGAAACATTCAAGGTCAGGTTGGACAGGGCTCTGAGCAAACTAGATCTAATTGAGTATGTCCCTGCTCATTGCAGAAGGGTTGGACTAGATTACCTTTAAAGGTTCCTTGCAAACCAAACTATTCAATGACTCTGCTGAAAACATGGAGCTGAAAATGTTGTGGCAGCAGACACAGAATGAATTAAAATAAGTTCTTTGCTGAAGTGGTATCCACGTTATCTTGATAGAAGCTGGAGGGAAGACACAAGGGCTAAAAGGTGTAAGTCTATTGTGTTCTTCTCTCCCTGGACACACTGACCTTTTCTTCAGTGGTAAGGGGTGACTGCACATGGGCCTTTTGTTTCTGACAGAACAGTCATGTTGGCTGGCACTCCACATATTGAACTTGGAGTCTCCCAAGCTGAACACGCAAGCTACCACAACCCAAACTCAGGAGCTAACACTTTCTGGCTGGGGCAACAGCTGACTAATAACATTTTGTGGGTTGGGAACAGAGAAAGATTTACACCACAGTCTCACTACAAGGTTTCATTTCAGTGGTTTTGAGTTTACTGCTGGTAAACATACATAAAAAGAAGGCGCTGTAGAAAATTTCTGCCAAGCTGCTGTCCACTTGGGTAAAACCAGAGCACTTGCAATAAAACCTGAAGCTGGAGCAGGCAATGTATGCTCCAGTTTGAAAGCACAGTGAATTTTCTCCTTCATCCTTCCAGCCCAGTCATACCACAGGCATTTACTTTAACAAGCACTTTGAGATACACATTTAAAACACTGATTTGCCTCAATAAAAAATTCTGGGATGAAGGCTTCTCATTTAATATTGAGAATGACTCATTATACCTTAATTGTGTGACCTGCCAAGGCATTATTTACTAAAGATTTGTAACAAGTAAAACTACATAAATACACACATCAATTATAAAGGTGTTTGCTGTGTAAATGCAGGGAGGGGTCTCAGATTTCCAGTAATTCCAGCTTCAGGTATTCCTCACATCCAGGCCCTGATAACAAGAGGATGGGTTAGCAACGAGACCAAAGGGAAGTGGAAGCCAATGCTCCAACATGCTTCTCTCCCTGGGGCTAATGTTAATTCTAAAGGCTTGGTATCAATCACATTTTTAAATAGTATAGCTTTCAGCTAATTAACACATAGGTGCCAGCGTGCTCGTGATTCCCCTCCAGAAAGCTCTTCTACAATCTGCCTGCTGGTCACAAATGCATGAAACAACAGGCAGCATTTTGATCTCCTCTGCTGCTCTTTTTCCATGTGACTGGAGAACTCCAGGTTAAGGAAGGGGACACTATATGGGCATCATTTGGAAGCTGCTCTCTTCTAATGGTTTATTGGATCTTCAGCTTAGTTGTAAACACAACTGTTTTCAAGGGTTTAATCAACTGATCAGTATTTGCTCTGTCAAGGCAGTATGGCAAGGATCGTGCTCTGGAAGCAGTCATACATTTTACTCCTTGGGAAGATCTCCAGGTGTCAGAGCTACTGATAACAGTGGTAAACTTTCAGACAAAGACTTTCCCCTCAGTTAGCCATCTGTGTTTACAGGAGGCCAGGATCAACCTGAAATAATTTGCCTTGGTAGTCTGGATGTGTTTGCACAATGCCTATTTATGTTACACCTGGCTCATACCAACACAATGAGCTACTTACTTTCATTATCACTAAATACATTACCAAGCTTGAAAGAATGCAGCTGTTAGAGATCGAGGAGGATCCCAGAGCACTCCTTTGTTGAGAGCAATAAATTTTGCTCTGCAAAGCACCTGTACTTATTTAAACCTCAAAACCCAGAGCCAGCCTGGCTCGAGATAGGAAAAAGGGGGTGTGCAACATGAAACCACTACCATTAGGCAACAGCAAACACCATTCACACAGGCCTGTGAACTGGAAGGCAGACATTCATTTTACTTGCCAACTCAACTTCTTAGCTTGCTTCCACAAAACCTAAAACTCATCTGCTAAAACATACTGTAAGGGCAATGTCACCTTCATCCAAACATTACCTGTTTCTCATAAAAAGCTTACGAAACATCAGGAATATCTGTAAAGGAAAGTACTTATTTCAATGGAAGTAATTAATGAAAATACAGGTTCTAGACAGCTAATTTGTGAGTTATGAATGCAATCTGCTTTGTAATAAGTGTGTCTCCATTAACAAGTACCTTATAGTTTAATGATCCTCAATATATAAAAGGTTTGTCACTTAAAAATCTTGAGTGAAGACTACTGTAACACTGACATGTTTTTTAACACGTGGTTATTTGTGATGATGTCAGAAAGCATAGTTAATTCCTGAGCCTTTCTGTATGTGGGGGAACACAGTTTATCATACAACATCTATTGTTACCTAGCACTGAACTGGGCTGCTGAAGACCTGGACTCCTTTCCTTACTTGACTGCATGCTCACATCAGTTCTTTTGACTCTAACTTAAGTGTATTGGTGTTTGTGTAAGTTTCTTGAAGCAGACACTCTCTACTCAGTGCTTCTACAGCCCTGAAGGGTTCTCTCCTTTCTAATTGATTCCTCTGCAGATAACTACAACAAAAGTAACACAGAGATCTTGGTGAAACAAACCAAGCCAGACTTGGAGGGTGTGGTGGTTCTTCTCATCTGTTTTTGAATGACTTCACATACCTGAAGGCCACATCCAGCGATGGACATCCACTCTAAGGCTGTCTGAAGAATGGAAGAAAATTAAGTCAGTTATGATTTTCTAGATTTTGGACTAGCTAAGTACATCCTCCCTTCTCTATTAATCTCATGATAGATTTGTTTAGCTTAAAAAATCAGATAATTCAAAATATAGAAATAATTTGTGTGAACCTATGCTACTTGGCTACTAAAGTAAGAGTTGGCTGGATATAAGGAGATGTAGTTGCATGACATTGCAGGGATATTGCTGATCCTCCTAAAACATAAGTCAAACTCACTCATAGAAGTGAACAGTGTAACACCCTAATTTCTATGATTTTATAGATGCTCTCACTGAGCAGACTGGCAGAGCTGGTACAATAGGGGGAAGCAGTCTATGTTTCAGTTCTGCTTTTTATTGCTTTCCAGGCACAACAGACTGTGAATCTCTCAACACAGGTTTATCACATACTGAAGGAACAGGATTGTTGTACTGCTATTTCCACGGAATGAAACCTGGACACAAACCTGGCAGCCCAGAAACAAGCAGATTATACATTTCCATGCCAGAGAGAGGAACTCTGAAAAATTCATAGCATGCCAGTGCCTTATTCAATGTCTCAATTTATTTCCTGCACTGTAACTGTTTGGAGTTTTCAGTCATGGGAATTCTGCTGCTTGTCATTGCAGGCATGACAAATATTAAACAAAGTAATCAACTGAATGAGCTCAGAAATAGAGGTTGCTTTATTATGTCAGAATCACATACTGCAGTTCTTAACTCTCCTAGTAACAACAAAAGGTTATCTGTTAACATTGCAGGTGAAACATTAAACCTTTTAAAATTTCTTGGACAGAGATATGATAGGGATGTTTCAGTTTGCTACATTTACTGGTTTAATTTCTTATTCAATTATTTTGAATAATTGTTGTGGAATTGTTGCGTGAATAATTTTGTTGTGGTTTTCTTTTTTATACTAGAAAATGCCATGAGGTGAGAAGGAAACTCACCCTAAGCTCCTTAAATTCTTTTCCTGGATCTAGCTTCCAGCCAGAAAAGAACTTTTCATATGGTTTTATTTTGCTGGTCTTTAACGCTCTATTAAGCAGTGTTTGTACCACAATAGACCAAGTCACAACAGTCACAGCCCATTTTCTGTTAGAAAAAGGAATCCTGAAACTATCTCTGATACTGCAGGATCATCAATTCTACCACGACTGGCTCCCACCTTTGACCTCATCTACTCAGAAATTCCTGTCTGGCTGCTTTCTGTCTTGTTTTCATGCATGCATATCACTTGGTTTCCTGTTCAGAACAACACAGAATGCAACTCTTCTTTCTGATTAGTCAGAGAGCTGCCAGAATCTGCACAAAATTAAAAAACAATTACAAGTGATGGTACAGCTATTTAGTCTTTAACATGCTGGTCATCATTCTTAATCTGCAGCTGTGCTGTTCTTAGCTCACCCCACTGTGAGGCTTAGAAATATGTATTCCCTTTGTCATTGTTTGTTTAAGGATTGTCACTCTCTGCAATTCATAAATGCCAAATCAAGTTCCTCTTGCTTCTAGCTTGCCCCTAGGCACTGAAATTTGCTCCTGAAACCTTTGGAGAGGGACTTTCCCATAATTTCACACTTAAGCCCAGGAAGAGTCTAATTTATCCCTTCTCATGTTACCTATCTCAGAGAGCTTGTTCACATGGCACTGCTCTGATGCCCCTACTCCACACGGTCTCTTACATTTGCCTGCTGGAGGACCCAGTGGAGGATTCTGCTCCCACTGACTTGGATGCTTTTCTGGAGCAGTTAGAAAAATTGATTCTCTCACTCTTCACCCTGTTCCATCAGCCCTGGAAATGACTCTTCTGCAGATATATAAAAACTGTGAGCTTCTTTTGCATGACACTCCAATGCAGTATTGTGAGTCATGTTTCATGAGAGTGAAAAATTCTGTCAAAATTCAGAGCACACATCAAAATAAAGAACACTGAAATATTTTGGATGAAATATTAATAATATAGAACTATGAAAATTAATTGCTTTGATAGTTCTTATTTCAGAACTAGCATTCTGCACCAGTTTAATGAAACACACAATCTAAAAAAATTGAGATTGAACGAAGTATATTGATATATTTACAAATATTCTTCATCCTCATCTGTCTCTATCTGTCCCAGATACATAGATATAAGTGCATCTTCATACTTCAAATTATAAACAGAGGATCACAAACATGGAAAAAAACGTATTGCCACTTCAACTACCTGTCAGCAAGATGCAGGCATCCGACATCAATTTTCCATTCATCAGTGTTTTAGACATCCTCCTTGAAAATCCCACTTGTTTTTCAACTGGTCCATGAGTATGTTTCTTTGCTTCATTACATTGCTGTGATGTCTAAATCTTGAACTAACCTGGAGCACAAATTGCCTCTGAGTTACTCAATCCTGACCAGGTTTTCTTAGCACGATTACAACAGCACTTTAGGAACCAAAATGTCAAAGCATATGGAAGACTTACTTCTAGGGAAGGAAGTTACTAGACCAGAATGGTAACCATTTCTGGTTGCATTCCTGGACATCAAGCTAATCTACTGCTGAACACTGGGGATGCATTAAACACAACATGATTTGAAAAAGTCCAGTTTTAAAGCTGAAAAAATGCAGGGGCAAATTCTGGTAGGTTTAAAATAAAGCTTTACAATCTATCCTTTCTGCATCTTCTTCAGGAGAAAAGCAAAAATAGAGAACACCAAGCTTTGTTCAATTTATCTCTGTGTTTTAAGCCTTTTTAACTGCATTGAGAGAGAAACTGTGAAAAGGCATAATTTCTTCTGGGAACATGTGCCTGAGTCATGTTGACACCAGCAGATATAAATTGCTGTGAGCTGTATCAATGGCTATTTTCAGAGTGGATCAAGTCAGGCACAGTGGTATTAATTCATGTCAGCAGCAAAGGGAGGCAGCATAATCACCTTAAATGAAGGATGAGAAATCCCTCATGTTGGAAAGACTGGGCAATGTCTTGTAAGGAAAAGCTAACACATGCAATTTCTTAAAGTGAGGTAAGGTCAACAATTCTGTCTGGAATGCCAGCTCTCTGACATCACCACTCCTCAAGTCACAGTGAGTTGAGAGAACTAAAAATTCTGGCAATTTGATGACATCACTAAGTAGGACTTCCTCTTGTAACTTGCCTTCCTTAGAGGATATAGAGGGATCACATCCTTTTAAAAGAAGAATCCTTCTCATCCATGTTCTAGATGTTTGTTTTCTCCCTTGACAGCTGCCATATATTGTTACCCCTGCTCAGTGTCCTACTGAAACAAACTCCCAAGCAGAGGCGCAGTAGCACAAAGTTAGTATAAAGTTAATATAAAGGCTGAAACTTCAAGAGGAGGCCTTGAGCTCCTTCCTCACATTTCCTGTTTTCCTTTACTCTAATGATGGCTCTGTACCTTCTACTCAGAAGCTAAGAGCACACAGAAGCAAAAGGTCCTGAAAGATGAAAGTTAAATTGAACGTGGATGACTTGAAGCTTAGTTAGGGTTTCTGAAGAGTTTTGTATTGTAATTATACTCCACTGCTTGTTGCACAGTGACACAGCATACACAGTAACAATGTTATGCTACACTTCAGAAATTTACAGTCACTAAAAAAACCTGTAAGAGGCAAAAGTGATTGTGAGGCTGGAAGGTGATCCACCTTATCCTGTGGCTTACCTGCTATCCTAACCTGTTTTGCTGTACCAAGGGCTCTTATCACAGAAGCAAAGAAAAAGCAGAATAGCACTTACCATCATCTGGCTGAACTGGAAACCAGAAGCATTATTCTAGTTTATTCTAGTACTCAGCATAAAATAGTCTATTCTCTACCATATTCTTGTGGTAGAGCTGTAGCAAGGCTCAGCTCTGTTCCCTCAGAGCTGAGCTCAGGCATCCCTCTCTTACTTGCACATTCAGCCAACACCTTGAAAGACATACTGAGGAGGCCAATCAAAATGTTCCCCACCCAGGGCAGGAAAAAGAAAACTCCTAACAAACCACTTCCCAACCCTTTCCTCAGGGTCTATTTCCAAATCCCATAGTCAAACATAAGATAGGCCAATTCAGAGAGCAAAGCACCAAATTCCCTCATCTGCCCTTCCTGCCTAAGGAGCAGGAAGGAAAGGGGAACACCCTTCTGATAACCTCAGCCCCAGAGGCTGCTTGTTTGCCCAACACCTTTAACTTGGCTGTAATGTGACCCAGAGCATGCCAGCTATTCACTGTACAGACCCTGGCTCATGTCCTGAGCATGAAAAAGAACACATGAACACCACCTAGGAGTTTTTGCTTAATCATTCAGCCATGCAGACACAGGGTCCTTACAAGCAAACCACTCTGGACAGAGAAGAAAGAGAATACTTAATACTCTTTTCTAAAAACACAATTAGAGATGTTTCCTCTAGAAAAATCAGTGTTCTTGTCTCAAACTGGAATATAGTAATTTTTATTTTTTGAATGAATTTGTGTGGTCAAGCTATAGTTTTGAAAGGAAACCTAATCCATATAAAGCTAGGAAAAATGTGAAATAGAATCTAAAAATGCCTCTCAAAACAAAGCTATATCAAAAGAGAGATCCTCCAAGACAGAAAAAGCAGCTCAATTAGAGCAGCTCAATTTGACTCATTATGTACAAACTAAACAAGAAATCCCTGGAAGAGAACTTGGGAGACCTGCTCTGTTGGCTCCAGTTTCAGATGGCGAGCATGCCTCCTGCTTTACTGACATTTCCTATACAATAATGCATTTGAGATGAAAATGAAACTGTGCCTAGTGAAAAAAAGGAAGAAGTGAGAGAACTGCTTAATAAAAGGAAAGGCTGAAAGAGTACATTTATTTTTTTACATGGCTGTGAAGAAATTCCATTAGTATCTTAATTTACAGATAATCTCAATATAGGGTCCAAAGCAAACCACGAATACACAACCACAATGTATAACAAGCAAAAGACCTTGAAAACAACTGAACTTCTTTCACCAAAAGTACTGAGGTGTCTCTGGAATTTGAGGTTTAATTTATGAGTCTATTGCCATACTAAGAATTGTTGTGTATGCCTCCAGAAGAGAGGAGAGACCTGTTACACCCCAAGTGAGAGGATTCAGGACAGCAGATTAGTAATCATTCAAATAGAGACTTGTCATGAACTATGCACAAACAGAAGCAGCTCATCCAACACTGACACACCTTCAGAAAAGTCTGTTCTGTGATTCACAGATGAACTAGGATGCAACCTCCAGGGCTCTGCTCCCAATTGATAATGGGAGTCTCAGGACTCTACACAAAAAGAAAATCTTGTCTCTTGTTCCACTGTTATTCTTTTGATTCACCATGCTTTACAATGGTAGTCTTGAAACAGCCTGAGGGCCCAAGAACAGGCTCTTACAAATGATGTTCTATGACGGGCTTTTTAGGATTTACAAGAATTTTGTTTTGCTTATCTGAGATAATCAGTTGGAATAGATACATGAAAAGAGTATCCCTGCAGAGACATTAAAAAAAACTCAAGTATCTTATCCTAGGATCTGAAGGACTGGAAAAGTATCAGCTCAAGGAAGATGCAGAGGAGACTAACCAAGCATAAAGAACTGGCAGCGATGAAAACAATAATTTTTCATTGTGCAGTTTCACCCAACTGTTTTCACTTTAGATTCTTTTTCCCAGCAAATCTGAATACACATACCATACCTCCTCTTTGAGTACCAACAATTCAAGTTGTTTACTTGATTTCCAAAAGCTTGTCTGTTTAGCATTCTCAAATTCCACAATACAGAATTGACATGGTAGGAATCACCTTAGGAAAAACTCTTAGCATGCACTCTCTTCCTAAGTCAGCTCTGTAGCTCAGGACAGTGTTAGCAACACCTGCCACCATGTACAAAAATCCCTGTGCAGAATTCTATAAACCAAAAGCCTCCCTTGAACCTTTCAGGCTGATGTATGTGAGCTGTTGGGCCAAACCTGGCCCTGTTCAATGGCAGCCGCAGTAGGTGCACAACCTCCTTGAAGCAGGCTGCTAGGACTTTCCCCCATTTCTTCATAAGGATACCACAGATATTGGGATGGAGAGGGAGGCGACAGGACTGCCAGCTCGAAGGACTCCCTCAAGAACAGAACAGCATCGTCTCTTCCCATCCCTAGCAGCCGTGTTGGGTACCTGTCCTGAGGCACCTCCGCTCCCCTCACGGCGCACCCGCCATTTTCTCCCCGGCTTTTGCTCCGCCTCGCCCAAAAGCGAGGGAAATAGCCCGAAGCGCCTCGGGCGGGGCTGCAAAAGGCGGGCGGAAATCACAGCCCACAAACGACTGTTTTGCACCTCAGAGAAGGGTGAAAAGGTCTGTGAGGAGAAAAGGTGTCGGATTTGTTTTGACACAGGCTTGAAAAGACGTCATGGGAAGGTAACGCTGCTGCCAAATCCAGCCCTCACTCCGGCAGAAATAGCCGCCCTTTGCCTGAGGTGCCCGGGGGGCTGAGGGTGCCGCGCTGAGCGCAGCCGGGCCGCAGTGCCGAGAGCCTGCCAGAGACAGCCCCGGGCACACCCGGGCTCCGTGAGTAACCACCAAGGCGTCCACATACCTGTCTGACAGCGGGGGATGACACGACATCTACACAGAAATACTAACGTGCCAAAACCCACTGACGAAAGGGCCGTGACAGCGCCATTTTGCTCAGAGATTATGTGGGTTGAACTATAGAGTATCAGCTACACAACCTTTATAACGTGTAGAGGTAGAGCAGACTGTTGTGCTGATGTGAAGATCAGAGCTCAGTGGCAAAGGGAGGTTATGAAATGGCCCCCAGACTTTGCACTCCACAGATCCTCACCACAGCAGTCTGAAATATTGTCAGCCTCATCCAAGGGCCCTGCCTCCATGCTGGCAATGATGGAGCAAAGATACAAACTTGTAGAAATCAAGGACTCAAGGACAGCCTCTTCCTTTCTGGTGTCTCTGCCATGAGGGCAGCAAGCTTTGGCAGATGGTCAGAGTGGACAGCAGGACAGTCATGGCTTACGAGGCTTTAGTGAGGTGTGTAATTACTTTGATTTAGTGAGATGAACCAGTGCTTGGCTCTCCAAGCCTCCGGTCAAGTAAAACATGCCAGGTCTTGCAAAGAGCAGAGCCCAGAATCCCACTCACCTACTCACCTGAAGTCACCTGTGAGACATTTACCTGCAGGGAAATAACAGCTGAGGTAAGATATTGAACACCAGCCATAGAAATTACTTTATTTGTTTTGTATAAACTTGAGACAGTGGCTATCAGCCTCTATTTCTTATGTTTCTCTGCTTTGGAGTAACTTGATTTTGTCTATTTCCTGTGAGGTAGGATAAATCTCACTTTAAGGGTCCTGAATTTTCAGAGACACTTGATCAGGCATGGCAGTTCTAAACATTGTTCTTAAATCACCTGCTTATATCGGAGCAATATCATGGCCCACAAGTTTGTAATCCCCTAACTGACTACCTTAGGAAGAACAGTGACAGCTCCTTAGAATTGGTGAATAGTCATTGAAACAATATCAGCAATTTATCTGCTGCCCATTTGGCAAATCTGAGGAAAGACTTCTCTAATGTCAGCACTAACAAAAAATAAAGCTATTCTATAGTGTATTAGGGTTACTGAAGATCACTATTTGTGCAGAAAAAAAAATCACTTTATGGTATCTGCAGAATTACAGAACTCAAAACCCCCTGCAAATGCAGGGTAGGCTGGAGTTTTGGTACCATTTTGTTATTCAGTACACTTTTACAGTTGTGCCCAAACATGCCAACATAGAATTTACTGACTGAAGTAAGAGGTAGTTGTGACTGACAGTGTTTTAACAAACCAAAAAAAAGGTTGTTAGAATAGTATGGGAAAATAGCAATACACTCACATTGTGAGACAAGCAGACACCTCTAAGACAAGGGCTTATTGGCCTTCCATGTGCTCTTTATGCATCCTCCAAAGCAGCACCACAGACTGTGTTCAACCTTGCTCTGTGTACAGCTTTCCCTCACCACAGAATTGCTTCTCAGAGCCTCTGGTCCAAAGTTTGCCTGGGGAGACAGCTGGGCTCCATTTTTTAAAAGCCTTGGACACTTTCAGAGAGTTTGCTGACAAGAACTTGTATGATTTATACCTGGACTCCAGAGAATTGAGGGTTTGTTTTCCTTCCTTCCTTTTTACAGCAGAACTGGGTTGATTATGTACAACATTCTTATACTCTGGAGTCTTCAGAGTGACTGAGTCATACTTTTTGCCAGTGTTTCTCTGGTCTAATATGGGCAGGTAAGAAAAAGGTTTGTCAATGCCAAAAGCATTTTCCAGAACGCTCCCTGTAAGGCTTCAGACTGAATATTAAAGTCTGGGCTAAAGTCCAGCACGCTGAATCTACAGAAGTTTCATAAGCTAAACTGAAGAATTAAACATTTCTGCAGTTTCAAGTGTATCCATAGCACCATGGGGCTGAGTGTGGCATGCATCTAAAACTCTTTAAAAAGGTCATAGGCAATTTCCAGTATAAATACTCTAGTATGGTGTAATAACTTGGCATTTAAATTGTGCTGGAAGATTTGTATACAAGTTAACATGAGAGTATTTTTCTTTTGGTCTCAACAAATGGTTGAAATTGATAAAACCATTTCAAAATGTTTTTGAGGTTTATTTGGAGGGAGGAGGGGTATTTGTTTAATAACCCATGAAAATAGGGCTTAATTAGGAAGCTGGCATTTGCATACTGATCCGTTCCTCCATAAGAAAGTCACAGGAGTCAGCTCTGCACACACATGGAAATGCAGCAGCTCTCATGTCCAGCCCACTGTGACATGAGCCTGCACAAAAAAATTCATTGCCAGTTTCCAGAGATTTCACATGCCACTCGTGCATGTCTAAATTATTTGGATTTAATTACCACCGTTCTAGTTGGGATATACTTGTGGCTGGCTTTTCATCCAAACTGTCCTGACTGAGGGAACAGCTGTTCAATAAAAGGGACTTAACTAATTAACAGAAAATAAAAATAAAAATAGGTTGAGAATGACACACCTATGATTTTACTTAGGCTAATAGATAAGATAGTGGTCTGGAAACGTGCACTGAGATCAACTCTCAACACAACTTTCTGCTTACCTTCTCACTTCTAGCAAGTCCTGGTGTTCCGAGTTTTCCCCATCTTCAGTTTTGGCTGGTAATTCTGGTTAAATCAAACAGATTTACTAGGGGTATTCAAAAAGCTTTTAAGCTCTTGCAATGGTTTGTGCATCATATGTTTGTATTGTGCATTCTGACCCATGATGTATGGCCCTTATAGTCAGATGGAAACATCCTCTGTCCTGAAGAGCTGACCTCTGTGGAGCCTCTAGGACCACTGGAATGCTACCACCAGTTCTGATCCAGTGTTGGAGAAATATTCAGAAGAAAGTCTGGGGCCTCAGTAATGTTCAGTTAGTTTTGTCTCTGACACTTCTGCAGTCCTTCACTTAAAGTGAGAGGCTTGGTTGGAGCAAAGGCAGTAGGTTAATCTGTTCTGAACAATCAGAAGCACATCAGGTTAGGGCTGAAGATAAACACTTCAGTTCTGTCATGGAGTCTGATAACAGCTTAATCAAACAACCATGGTTCATTGCACCTGTGTGTTCTCCCCTCTCTGAATACCAAAAGGTTCCCTGCCTATATTAAAGCTGCTGCTGGCTGCATCCAAAATTCAGTGTTTATTTTAACACAAGTGAAAGAGCTACCACAAATGGCAGTGCACACGATCATCACCGTGAAGGAACGGTAAGCACGCGCATATGGGAGAGAATCCTCTGATGGAATTCAGTCTTCAGGAGAGAGCCAGGAGTTGCACAGCTCTCCATCATCTTCAGGATACCAGTGTGAGTGTGAGGTCTTGGCAGACAGCTTCTGAAGAGAGGCAGAAGCATCAGAGGGAGCTCACAGCTGCAGTCTGCCCTGGCAGATACAGTTTCATAGCCATACTTGGGATTTCTCCCTGGTCGAACTTCTGGCTGCTTTCTACTCTGAATAAGGAAGTGAGAGTGAACACTGCCTCATGTTGGCCTTCTTGTGTTGGGATTATTTGAAATCTCATCTTAGACAATGACAAAACAAGTCAAAACTAGCAAAATACTGTGATAGCAATTTTCATTAAGGCTCTTAATCTCCCTGAAATTTTTGATAGCAAAAAATATGGTTTTTGAAGGTATTTCTCTGTAGCAATCAGACCAGAATAACTGTAAATAACAGAGAAATTTAGATTATGTCTGAAATTAAATAACTACCTTCAAAACCTGCTGTTGTGGAAAACTTCAGGGAAAGCAAGACTGATCTTTTGTCATTAACCCCATTTATAAATTGAGTTTCACGCTGTCCCACATTTCCTTATCCACTGTTAACTTGCCTTTTAAAGGACAGTGAAAGTTCTCTTGTTCATTGTTACTAATGATTAATATTAACTCCTCTATTTCCAACATCCCATTTTGTGAGCTTGATTTTTAACATATCCCTTTATGTGGAAATACTTTTACTCCTTCTGAATGTTTATCTGGTATTCCTGACATTAATTTTTGTATGCAATTAATCCACTTAATGGGTATTTTTATGAGAGACTGAAGAAACATTGTAGTGAACTACCCACTTCAAATCACACAAAGAGGTGGACATCTGCACAATCTGCTGGTCATGTCAAACTGGAGTTCAAAGAAGCAGTCAGGACACATTTCTCTGCCAAGTATGTTATTTGAATTTAGATTTCCTCAGCTTTGCGCTTGTGAATCCCACTACTTAGAACAGCTCCAGCTATCCATCCTTGTGCTTGCTGCAATTGATGTTGTAAAGAACATGGGGGAGTAGCTGGCAAACTTAGCTGACTATAAAGATACTGTAATATTTAGGAAATGTTACTTGCTGATAGGGGCAGGTTTCAGTTAAATGGCAGTGACTTGTGCTAGCTAAATATCCAACCCAATAAATTGAAAAGCATGATCAAAGGAAGCTACTTATATACTTAAAGATACATATATGTGCAGTGATAGTTCAGTGCAACAGCATCTTCATGATGTGAAGTGAATAGAGCAGTGGAAAAGTAACAGTTTTGGAGTAAATCATTTGGTTCTATGCACCTGAGTTGGCCCTACATACACCTTAGGGAGTTTTTTTTCAGACTCACTCTAGTCTTGTCTGGACTGCTTTGGGGTCTGACCACATCTTCTGGTCTCATCTAAAAGGTACCTGGTGTGTGTGCCTCCAGGCAACAAAAGGCCAACAAAAGCACAAGAAGTAACAAAGAGATTCAGATCAAAACTACAGTCCTGAATCTAGCTTCAAATGCTACTGAAGATGGATGTTTTATGTCCCACTGGCAGTGCCAATGGGTGATGTGGTCAGTGCTGTACCATTCTTCTGATAACCATTTGCAGAGAAACCCTCAGTACTTTTAGATGTCCATTATAATGTGACTGTACCAGGAATTTTTGTTACATACATGCAGCCTGACCTTTCTCTGTGTTTAAATGCCATTTCAAATTCATTGCTGGCTAGCAGAGTTTTAAATTATTATGTTTTGCTTTCTTGGGCCATCTGAAGCTTGATATGCCACACCATAAATACACCATACTGCCATTGTCTGTAGAGCTGAGAAACTGTTTGCTTTCCAGTGTTTTTTAAGAACAGTCTCTAAGTCATTAGTTAACTTGGTCGATCTCTATTTTCCACTAGCTTATAAACTGGAAGGGAAAGTAAAATATGCTAAGTTGATGCTAAAATACCATTACATACCTCACTGATTTAGCAGGGAATAAACAAAGGGCAGATCTTGCCTTTTATAGATGCAAGCTTCTCTTTGCCAAAGTTGTATAATCTGCCTTTGCCAAAGTTTAATTACACACAGTGTTTGTGGGCATTTGGGATCACAACCTCAGTTATTTTTTCTTTTTAAAAATCTGTGTTTAAGCATCTCCCCATAAGATTTTTTCATCACAGGCAGGCTGTCACAAAGGAGTCAACTGAAAAATAACATTACCTGTGACTAGAGATGCTCTGCATCCTTCAGAGAGACAGCACATGTATGTAGACATTTCTGAGCCATCATAGCAAATACTTTGCTCCATCAATACCAAGGACAGGAGGATAAATTCTGATTCCCAGGTTGTGCCTGATTATGTAGAAAGATCAGTGAAATCCCAGATCTCAACACTGCCTGAATGCTGCAACAGTGAAAATCCACAGCAGTCAGAAGTGGGATAAGAGGGATAAGTTCCTCACTCTGTAAGCTCAGGATGCTACAAATGCAACAGCTTAATGGTGTCAGCATTGCTACTGAGCATCCTAATGACAGGCACTTAGGGCAACTTCACACACCAGGATATTTGGGACATGCCTGAATGCCACAAAGCCCTGCTTATCATTGTAATAGTTCCTTAGAATACTTAAAAGAGAAAAAAAATAAACTGATTAAATTACCTTTTGGCTAAAGATATGCTTTCAAGATTAATTAGTCCTGCTGTACAGAGCCACTCAGAAGTAACATTTGCCAGACACTTTTCCTTCCTTCTATCACCACTCTGCTTCAGATAAACAGAGGCTGTGTTTTAAACTGAACTTTGCAAGCTTCTCAAGCACAACACAAGCATTGACAAAACCTTCACTGACAGATTTCCAAGCTCAGACAGAGGATTTCTGTGCAATCCAAGTAGCTGTTTCTTCAAATGCCTCTTTCCCAGCTCCCCATTTTTTCATTTGGTGGCTACCACCAGTTACTTAAGAGTGGGGTTTGGCTGTTCAAGAGGCAAGTGGCAACAGTAAGCAAGATCTGGCAGACAGCAAGATGATGTAAATTTTGGAGTGCTTCTTTCTGGCTACTGGAATGAGTTAGAGAATGTAGCTTTAATCAAATGTAGCTTTAATCAAATTCCACTAGACTGGAACTATTTTAAAGCTGCCTTTGGAGCTCACCTGGCAACAGCAGAGCTTAAGTATATTGGATTATCTTGCAAGATAGAATTCAAACGTTGTAGGAACTTGTACAGCAAGAGATGGTGATGTATATTGGATAATTAAGTAGCCCCATGCTCTGTCTGGCTTACAGACATAAGCAAGGGAAAAGATGGTTTTGCAATTTATTTGACATTTCTTGCAAGATAACATTGTGTTGTTGAGCTCATGGTTTATATTTACATGCCCTTTCCTGACACCAGACATCCCTACTTACCCAGGACTACCCGCTGACCTCTGACACTGGAAACTCAGATTTAAGTCCCTGCACTATTGGAATTAGTCAGGAATTTGAAACATCTCCCATATCTGAACCAAATGCAGTGCTGCTTACTGCATCATTAAATTGTAACCTTGCAATGTCAAAGTTGTTGCTAACAACAGAGAAAAAATCAGAACCTGGCAAATGAGAAGGAGCAGGGCAACTGGAAGAAGATGGTGATAAGCACAACTGTTATTAACATGTCAGAGCAAAAACAGCTGCTTGGGAAGAAACTGAAACTTTCAAAGCATTTCTGAAGACACTAGCTGTGCTAAGTGAGGGCGACTTACTTAAGTATTTGGCCAGTGCAGGAGGCCTTTGAATGTCATGCTGTACCACAAGTTTGATATTTTCTCTGATTTTGAAATTGCTTCTGCCTGTCAAAGAAGCAGGAGTTACCAAATTTGGCCAGTGGCCCTCTACTTCTCCTCTGAACCACAGTAATGAACAAAATGGCAGCTTGAGCATATTTTATCTTTATGTTTTCCAAAATCTGGTTTACATTTTCCTTTTGTCTTTCAAGAGCAAGTACTAAAGGATTGATTCAGTGGGTCAGATCTCCAGGGTTGCATAAACTATCACAGCCTATGTTAAGGTAATTCTAATGAAGCCATTTCAGTTTGCACTGGTTGAAAGTCTCATGAAAAATCTTACACAAGATGGCTGTTATTTCATTTTAGCACATTTACACTTCTGTGTTTCCTCAAATGACTGGTACTGGTGTGAGAAAACAGGGAAAAGAAAAACCATCTGGATAGTTGCATTCAAAACTAGATGTTAGTAACTTATTTGTGTTCCCAAACTCAAGGGAACTTGCAAAGGCAGGAAATTTTCCTTGCTTTGAATTCTTACCTTTGCGGTCTGGAACACATCAACCAAAAACTAAAAAGCAGGGAATCAGGGATCTCATAGTTGTATATCATAGTGATGTCTTGCATGTTGGTCCCAGACTCTACAGACTGCACCTCAGCAGAGGAACCCTGGCTGTAACATTTCCAGCAGCAGATTGAAGCGCTTGACACCAGCGAGTGCCAGACAAAGTGTGTTACTGAGCTGTGTATGATAAGCCCATCTCCAACAGCAACAACTCATTCCCATACCAACTGACATTTTAACTGCACACACACTGCCTAAAGGATCTAGGGAATTTGACAAGGGATTAGTTCAGATAACTTGGCATTATCACCATCCTACCAGCATTGTATCTTCTCTGTACAGTGATATGCTTAATGGCATTGTCTGGTAAGCAGCAAGCCTCAGCTCGTTACTGTCCTCAATGTTAAGTTTTTAAATCTTGGCAAACAGAAGTAGGGACACTGCTGAATAATATTGCACAGCAGCCTGTTCCCTCACACTGACCTGGCAGACATCTGGTGTGCTGCAGAAATGCTTCCAGGAGAGTTGCATAAGTAGGATGGCACCAGTTTGGGATGTCCTCTTTAATCCTGTTTACCTGCAATTGTCTATGGTGATAAAAACATGAGTACAAATTAGAGATTACTTTGAACTCCTTAAGAAAATACAAATATTAAACAAAAAGGCAGGTCAACTGTCCAGCACAGTCTATGGGAATTCCTCTTCTCCAGGAAAAATGGTTTATGTCATTCCAGGTTAGATGTATACTCACATCCCTGCAAAGCTCCCTAGGAACTGGAGCAGTGTGAGATCAAAGCACCTCTCAGTCTCTAGTGCATTTAATCTTGTCAAATATCTCTGTGAGGTTTATATGCAATTATCCCACTTTACACATGAGGTAGAGGCTAAAAGACACGAGTGAGGTCATACAGGATGTCTGTGGGAGGATGAGGTATCAAACTGGCTATTGTCATCTCCTGGGTGAAACACCATCTCCAGTGGAGCACTGGAGGTTTGCCTTTATCACTGCAGCAGTCTGAAAGAAAACAAGGAGAGTCCCTGCTGACAGTGAATGCATCCATGTGAACACATAAAGGGAAGGAATGAAGGGAATTCTATGTGAGGGTTTACAGCTTTGATCCCTTTGTTTATGGTACTGTGATGTTAGCAGAGAAAAGCAAGTCTCCTTGGGAAACCTAGAAAGAATGTAGCTCCTCTCCCTGCCATGATAGGCTCTGAAAACTCTTGGAATGAGAATTTTGGTCCAAGCTGTAGGATATTTATTAATGTAAAATAATAGCTGATGCTTTTCCAATACCTTTGATCATAACATACTCTGCACACTAGACTTGCTCTGCTGGAAGTGGTATTTCTGACACTTGAAGAGCTCTATGAAGAGCCAAATATTGTTTTGGTCCCACAGCACTGATGCTGAGAGAAGGAAATGTGGCAAGAATTAAGCATGCAATGATTCAGCTTGGAATTTAGCCAGAAACACCCAGCTTCTTTAAAAAAAAATCTAATTAGATGTTCAGTTACAAAATATGGAAAGATTAAGAAACCCTAGGACCATAAGCTTTTCCTATGCTTCAAGGCAAGGACTGGGAATTTTCTCAGAGTGCTATTATCAAGACTCATTCAAGTTTATCACTGTACTTTCAGAACTGCTACCCTATGACACCTCTAGGCCAAGATGCAGCATCTCCCTCTGAGGCAGCACCCCTTTGTCTCTTGCAAAGGCAAATGAACAGCCAAGTCTTATATGTGACAGACTCTGCTTCTATTTTCTTTCAAGGCCTGTAGGCATGTCAGTCTCTTGGCAGAGCTGCATGGAGCTGTAGACCACATCCTGGAGTGTCTGTATCACACTGGATAGTGCAGGGCCAGACCAGACAGCTCTCAGCTCTGTCTTCAGCCTGGGAGCTGAGTGTTGCAAATGGAACACTTCTGCACTCCTGCACCATGTTACTGGAAATTTCCCAACTCTGTGGAAGGAAGCATATCCTGCTTGCAGATCTACCCATGCAGTGATCTAAATAATGAGGCAGTCTTACAAATGTCTGTTTCATTGGTGTGTCAGGTTAAAACTGACACATGGCCACAAAACTGAACGTTGCTTTGTGCCATCTTTCCTATTGTAAAACAACAGTTCCTGTTTCTACAGTCAGCCTTTCTCTGTGCCTGAAGAGATCATTCTGTGTAGTTTTTGTTTAGTTTAAAGGAAACCAAACCAACCAAATGATAAACCCCAGACTTTCAAACACTGCTTTATAGGCCCAGTGTGGTCTTTAAGTGTGCAGAATCCAGCACTCTAGCATCAAGACTGCACCATCTCCTAGAAACAGGTGCTTTCAGACCTGCTCTGGGGTAAAAAGGCAAATACAGTCATTAATTAGCCTTTTCAACTTTATGGTTCTAATGAGGACCAAAACTATTCAGGTATAACACTGAAGCTCCCAGTGCCACCCTGGAGCTTTAACTGAGCCAAGGGAACTAATTTTGCAAAAGATCAGCAGTGCAGATGAGAACACTCCTTCCTCATGAATCAGATGAAAGCACAGAACCCACCCCAAAAGAAGGAAGGGAGTCAAGTGTGCCAGACCATGTTTCAAGTGTGCTAAACATGTTTCATCACGTTTAGTTCAAGTTAAAATCACCAAAAGGTTTCTTTGTCCTTCCTCTTAAACACACGGAATTGGCTGCTAGCTGAGGTATGAGGAGACACCAGGCTGGAGGACTGAGAAGGGTTTGCATCCTAATGGGAGAGTAGTCACAGGCAGGGGCTTCTTTCCCACTGCTGCACCCTGAAGCAAGTGAATTGAGACATAACTTCACAGCCAAAGTCTCTCCCATTCTTTCAGGGAAACAGAAAAAGGCAGCTGGGACCCTGGAGAACTACAGCAAAAATACATAACAAACAGCTACTAGAAATGTGGCTGGTATGAATGGTGGCAAATAGACAGTTATTGCTGAAGCTGAACGTGACTTTTAAAAAGACATCTCATGAAATTACTGAGGGAAATTACTTGGTCTGTTAAGCACAAAGAGTCCATGGAGATTTACTGGTCTCCACCTTTGTTTTCCCTTACATTTTAGGGGCAGATGAAATGTTTTATGTACACTTGCTACTTGCTCTTCTCTGTCCTGTCTCCATCACTTAGCCTTTTCAGCATGAAAAGCTTCAAGACTGCTGTGGTTAAATTCTAAATTTCCCCTTGTTTTATCAAGCACCATAATATGATGCTCTGTTTCTTAGCATACACCATAATTTCCTTAGGGCTGTGGTGATCCCAGTGAACTGCTAAAAATGATTCCTCCAGACTAATTCAGCATGACATACTGTTGCTTCAGGCCTTCCTGTATGACAAGATGCTCTTGCTGAATGACTCCCTCTTTTCACACCAGTCTTACTTGGGAGGGAAGTCTAAACATTCAAATCAATGCTGGGAAAATTTACAGCACTTAAGAAGGGTTCAGCTGCACAAACTGAAAAGCATCTCAGGGCTCAGGTAATTCAGAGATTACCTGAGCACTTGGAGCAGGCCCTAAAATGTTAGATCTGCAAGCAAGTATGACACAATTGAGTGCAATGCTGAAAACTGAGAAAATATACATATTACCTGGGTGGGAGAGAAGTGCATGGAGACTGACTTTAGTTGTTTTGAAAGTCTGTTTTTCTGTTTCTTTTTCAAAATGGTCAGCATCTCTTTAGAGCTGTTTGACAGCTCTGCAAATGGCAAGTAGAGCTTTCTAATGCCCGTTTAACAGCAGTTTGGGGAATGCTGACAGGATGCAAAAGCCTTCTCTACAACCAGACAGGGACTATGAAGAGAAGTGGCCAAATATGGTCCTGCTTCAGCATTCTAAATGCCTTTGCAGATGCACGAGTCTGAGCAGCAGCAAGTTTTCATCACACACAAGAAGTGGATTACAACAGGGTATATTTGCAATGTTGCATTTTTACTGCACAAAACCTACAAGTTGTCACACACAACCCCCTTATTTTCTTAAGAGAAGGTGGTGCCTTGAAGAGTGCCAGGGTGGTGGCTGGAGGAGGCTCCTTCCACACCAGTGCCACTGAGCCCTTGCCAGAGGCTATGTCTGTGGGCAAATATGAAGGAGCCAATCTGCACAGCCCTGCTTTGGGAAGGGTTTCAGAGCTCCCTGGGGACAATTGCTGGCATCCAATTTAACACTGAAGGCATTTTGGAGTGGTCACTGCTTCACTGTGGGCACAGCAGCTAAGTTAAATAAGGACAGGGGAGGTGTATTGTATGGAACTGCAGTCCTGATCGTGCTGACAATTGAGGAAGTGGTTAACAATTGCATTTTTGTACACAAAATGGATCTTTGTCTGCCTTATCACAATGATGACTTGTACCTCAAAGAAGAATTATCCTGACAAGAAGGAATACAAAGACTTGCTGTTAGCTTCTGCTATTTACAGAATTGTATTTCTTACAGAAATATGGCAGCGAGGTACTCAAACTAGTCCTAAATGAGAGGCTGGACATCAGAAGGAGTCATACAAAATAAAACTTCTGAGAAAGCCCCTCCCTTCTCCCTAATGATAATACTGAGACATTTCCCCCATTTTGTTTGCTTTTCCTGTCCAGAGAAATTGATTCTGAGCCAAACATAGGAAAAATAAGAAAAACTGTAACAGTTTAGTTTGAGGAGGAAAAAAGGGAAGTAGCTTTCTATCACTGCACTTCCTAGGTCTCATGCCTGTGTGCAATACTGTTCTGATTGAATTTTATTTTTAAAACAGTTCAAATAGAGCTGTTTGCAACAATTTGAGAACTAAAGGAAGAGAAAATATCTTGTTGACCATTCCTGCAATGCAGTTCAGTGTTTTATACCAGAAGTGATTATACCCAGTGGTTTCCTCCCTGAATCCTTCCTCTGTTAGACTACTGAAGAAGGATACTTCACTAATGTCTACTTTTTAAAGACCCCTAATGAAACAAACCTTCTCCCAGGTTATAGGAAAAGTTCTGCACAGGTATGTGAAATAACTTATTTTCCTATGTCCCCCATGCCCGATGAGCACTGGTTCCACTTCTTGTGCTTCTGTGGATTTTAGAGGTGTGGGTAGAAATCTTTCCATGAGAAGGGGACAGGAATGGTACCTGCCTGTGCTGCTGGTAACTTGGGGTGAGTGTTGAGCTGGATCTGAATTGTACACTATTCCAAGGTATGTTTAAAGAAGGTAATGTTCATTGCTTGGTCTACCTCACCCAAATGTCTTTGGAGATAGAAATAAAGAGGAAGCAAAAGAGGTTAAAAGATGATCTGACAGGAGGCAAAATTAGCATATTTTTCAAATTGTTATGTTATCTTTTTTATTTAAAATAGTTTAGAGGTTGTGCCAAATTAACTTTTTGCCCAAGTCAAACCTTAATTACCTCTCTCTAAAGAAAAAAAAGAATTCCATTATCTGTATTCACTAAGAGAGGAAAATTGCCAAGAGCCATATAGCTCACTGATAGAAGAAATTAATCTCTCAGGCTTGAGGGTTGTAAATCCTCACTGTTAATGGAAGTTTTACACAGTGAAAGAGTAAAAGTACCATTTCTGCATAGCAGTAGTGACAATATGGGGGAAAGCCTGGCATATTAAAGCAGACACAAATTCCACCCAGCTCCTTGTTTCTTTGTTTCCCAACATTTGTTGAATTCTTTCCACTTTCCATGGTTTATTTAGGAGTTCTTGCAGATGTTTTAGATTTCATCTAATCACAGTTAGGCACTGCTTATGTTGGGTTTTTTTAAAACAATATGAAATACATAATTTAGTATTAAGCTCCGTTTTCCAAAGCCTCTATTCCCCTGTGCCTTTTGTTCTCACGTTAGCCATAATAAAAATGGACTTTCTAACTAGAAATTATTCCACTAATATTTTCAGGCTTTGACCAATCTGTCTGTTGGTATACATTTCATCTATCCCTGCAGTACAAGAATGCTGTGTGGAATTGTGCTCACTGGCATATTTGCAGTTTCACATTTTACCTGAAGAGAAGCAGTTCAGCATTGCTCACTGAAGAGATTGAACTGTAGTCGTGGTTTGGGATCAGGTGGTGGAGCACAAGCAGCAACTTTTCTAGGCATAGAAGCAGCTGACACAAACAGGAGAGAGCAGCAACATTTCCCAGGAACAATACTCCCTGCTTTTCACTGCACATCCCTGCAGCTGGGCAGTGCAAACAGCATCCGTAGCTGTGAAAGAGCAATGCAGGAACATCACTTGTCTCTGCCACCCCTGCTACGATGCTCTGCCGTAGCTCAAACCCTGCCCTGAAGACTCTGCAGGTTCCTCTGCAGGTTCCAGACCACCTCCGTGCCAGAGAGGTGCTAACAGATCAAAGCAGCTTTGAGAGGAGTAAGTCTGGAGCAACATTAACAAAGCTAATTTTGTTTGGTAGGATGAGGCCAACTGTGAGATGGTGCTGAAAGAAAAATCCTCCAGAGAGTCCATTGTAGGATGCTGGAGTTTTCCTACTTCCTTCCTTCTTCTCTTCAGTCTCTCTGCTCCTCTCGAGCAAAGCCAGGTTAAGAGTCCCAAGCAGCTGTATGCCAGAAGCACCAGTGAGGTTTGACAGAGCTTTTCTCTTATGTTCTTTGTTCCACAGGCAAGGAACAAATGTAAAATGAATAAGTAAAGCTCCACCCAAAATCACTTCCTGAAACAATCACTTTCTCTTAAACTCACCTCTCTTTCGTGGGCAAAAAGAGAGTGAGCAGACAAATGTGCACAGGAAATAATTTCCAGTCAAACCATCCCAAGTGATCGAGTGCAAAGACAGCAGAAGTGGGTCATTCACACAGCATACAGAACTGTCAGCACCAGCAGCCTGAGTCAAGAAGAGTTAGGGGGAAAGCTCCAAGCTCACAGTCAAATCATCATCAGAGCAAGAGGAGAGAGAGTCTGAGATTGCAAGGCACAATGTACTTGAGTTTCTACAGTGACAGCACTTTCCTGCTATTAATAAGTTTAATCTTGTCTGTTGTGGCATTTGTCCAGTAGGTGGAAGGTTTCCTTAAGTCCTAGGATTTATTTATTCCCTGGTGAAAAGGTGCAATCCAATTGAAGAACAAAGCCATGGAATTGTCCTTTTTGGTTTGGTACACAAATCCAGATACTGTTCTGTCTCTCAAATGAAAGGAATTCAAAATTCACATACAGAGAATATCCAATTCTAGCAAGGGAAGACACGCTACTGCTTTCCACGAAGTTTTAGCCGTACCTGCACTCCAGGGTGGAGTTTGCCTGAGACAGTCTGGAGGCAAGTAGAATCTTGATAGTGACTTTCCTCCATTTAACACAGGCCTGTATGTTAAGTTACTGAGCTTCTAGCTAACTCATGTGGACTCTCCCTTAGCTATTTCTCTCCTTGGCTCCTGGAAACAGCTGGTTTGAAGTTGTATTTATAGAGCAGGATGTGCTGCTAACTCATCCAAACAGTAGGCCTCCTGCAAACTTTTATGAGGCCTTTGCTTGTAGCAGGCATAGTTTTCCAGATCTTATTAAATGTTATTCTGGGCACTAGTCTGTACCCTTACAAAATTCCTTACTGAGCAGATTATAAGGACAGGCAGTGACCCAATAACCTTCATTTTCCTGGGATGATGCAATAGTTGCTTCATGCTCAGGAAATTGAGAGGGCTGAGCAGAACTTGAAATGAGCTGCTGAAATTCCCAAGTCAGCGTTTTGTTTCCACGCCATTGAGGGTAGAATTTCAAAGTGCAGAATGGTCCTTCCAGTTCTGTCTTTTATGAGGTCAGGCTAAATGCTTCCCTTTTATATATGAAGAGAGGGTGATCTTTGCCAGAGTCTGCAGGGTTTGCTCTTATTTTGATTTCTGCTTTGGTTGAGAGCTCTGTGTAGCAGGAAATCCAGTTTTCAACAGCAGTTCAGGCTCTGCTGGGAAGTGGCCCCTGCAAGAAGCAGTGGGCTGCAGAAGCATCAAAGCAATTTAGCAGCAGCAGACTCTGTCACACAAATTTCTCCTTTCTACTCAGTCTCAGCCTCAAGACATTTGATTTGGGACAGGGGAAACCATGAATGAAGGAATAAAAGAAAAAAGCTCTGAAGAGTTGGCCAAGCTGTGAGAGAAGTGTAAGGATTTCAACATAAACCTGACTGATGAAGGGCAGGTTATAAACACCAGGATTCTGGACAAGAAAACACTTTAAGTGCAGTCTACAAGGATCTCCAGCAAAGCATTAAAAAGTATATTAAAACTGATATACTGGGTGAAAGCACCAGAAAATGTTCTGTATAGTAGTACTTGCAATAGCAGAGAAATGGACTGGGTGCTCCAAGACACTTGTGGGTGCTCTAAGACACTTGTACATATGCTGGCTTGACTGCAGGGACTGCATTAATCTGCAACTGTTTAGATTCAGTCATTCAGGATGATTACCCTGGAACCCTAACCCTGGGTTCCCATCACAAAGTAAATGCTCTGTAAAGGACAGAGACACAAGGCCCTGAGGCCAAACCCTTACCGTGACTGTTCAAGTCTGTTTCTCATTCTTGGTGTCAAAAGCAGGTTGACTTCTCTTAAAGACTAGTCCAGAATTTTCTCCCTGCCTAATCTAATTCAGGACCAATACATATAAATTCCTCTTATGCCAAGACTACTGTGAATTTAAATAACATCCTACCTCACAAATCTGCTCTAACCTTGCTGTTTTTATGCAGAGGAGCCATATCTGGCTCAGTCTCACAGGCTTAAACAAAACACTTCTCCCTTTGGCTCTCAGAACAGACTCTCATTTCCTTTTGATTTCAGAATTTCTGCCCTTTGCAATGCTGTGCTTAGCAGCTCAGGATTTCTGACCGTGGAAGTTTCTGTAGGGGGCAGAAAGTTGTCAGAGCATTCAAAACTGGTACCTAGAATGAGTCCTGCAGGAAGCAGCTCTTTACAGAGCTCCCCGGGGCTCTGGGGCAGTAGTTAGCCTGAAGAGCTGCCAAGTGGTTTTGGAGCAAAGAGATGCGTTTTTCTTTGCAAATCTGAATGAAGCAACGGGAACTCACTGCTGATGGAAGGGGCTGGGTGTGAGAGGGGACAATTACTGCTAACACAATAGAATTTTCCAGGGACCACATAAGGTAGAAACAAAGCTGCAGCAGGATGCAAAATTTCTCCTTAGGGTTGCAACATAAAGAATAGTCTGTTCTTAGTCCAGAGGGAAACAAAATCAGATGAATTTGATCCCAAGTAGCGAACAAAAAAATGCCAGGCATTTTCTGGATGTCTGTGTTATTACAGGGAACAGCCAGGGATGAGTTATTTGTCTTTGAGCTATACAGCTGTTAAAGTTCTAAGAAATGAAGTCATGGCTTTTAACATGCCCCAGTTATTGCATGTATTTCTGTTTGAACTCTAAGGTGGCTTGGACTCTCAGAAATGCACAGATGTCTCAAAAGCCACTATTTACTTTTCTGCAAGATCAAAAGGGACTAAAACAACATTTGAGTTCACCTGATTTTAAACATGATTCTGTAATTCATCATAAGTAGTGTCACTGCAAGTTTGACTTACCCTTTCAACACTGCCATTTTTACTCTAGGGAGCAACCAGAAATGGTATAATCCTTGTCTGGAAGCAAACACCTGAAACAAGCCTCAAATAGTCTGCTTGTTGTCTCAATTTATGTATTTGTGGAGTTTTGCTAAACCAGTCTATGAACTTAAAAGTAACACAGGTTAGGAAAATCCAAGTAAATTTCCCCCAGTCCTTATCCTGTTTCCCTTTTGCAATACAGTAAAGACGCAGCAATGTCTTTCATTATGTCTATTAAAGGATGGAAAGCTGTTACCTCATGTTTTGATCCCCTGCCCTTGGTCACAGGGATTATTTTTCTGTCTCTAAGGATTTAGACTTAGCTGTGCTGCAGTGTTTGGCCAGCCCCATTTCTGGGACACACATTCCCACATATCCAAAGCTGTGCTGGCCTCTCAGTCCCACTGCAATAATGTGACCCACCAGAGAGAGACCTCTGGAAACCACAAAACGACTCCCTAACCTGTGCCTGCCTTACAGTCCCAGAAGGAAAGTACAGGCAACGCTTTATTCTGTATCCAGCAGCTTCCCCTCCACTCAGAGGCAACCAGGAACCACACAGGGAGGAGAAAGGGTATGAACCAAAATAAAGGATGCTGTCTTCATCAGCTGACATAATGGATCTACTCATTATGAATCTACACAGGGATCAAGCAGTTTCAACTCTGTTGCAAGCAAATACTTTTGAAAAAATGACTAACTGGGAGGTTCTCTTTTAAGGGATGTTATCCTTAGGATAGGGAAGATCATCCAAATAGGCTCTGACCTTTTCTGAGATGGGTACAATGGCAGCCTGTTTTATTTTACAAAACATTTAGTCTACAAAACACTCAGCATATTTAGTTTTTTCCAGTTCCAGGAGAGAAGTAGGGCATTCTTTGAATATAAATTTTTGCATCTAGCCCATTTTCAAATAAAAATACCTTGGACAAAAATACCTGGTCAGTTAGCAAGGAGCCACTCCTGTGATTTGGAAGAGATCTCAGATGACTCCTGAACAGTCAAGAAACTAACCAGAAAATTTTCTCTGTGGCTTGAATTGCTGAGCTACAGCATCTGGAAGCATCACAGGCATGTCATAGCAGTGGTTGAGTTTGAGAATTACCCTAAATAGCCTTATTATCACTGCTAAATGATAGAGTATGGCAACTGGAATGCAAGCCAAACACAATGGAATGACCAATGAAGCTCTCTTTTTCTGAGGTCATCTTTTTGAACTCTTATTTTTTTTCCCCCCACAGTTTTCACATGTGAAATCTCAGTAACAAAAAATCCCAGATCAGAAAAGATCAGCAATATGTATGAGATCAGCAATATGTCATTAAAGTTCTTAATCACTTTCATTTTTCTAAGGCAAAAAGAAACATTCTCAAAGTTACAGTCACACACAAACATTTAGCTAAAATCACTACTGACTTCATAAAGCAAAAGTTCAGCCTTAAAAAAAATTATGTCTTAAAACATAATCAGACTGGATCTCGAGAAACTCTGCTAGCCTTTTAGAAATATAATGTCATTTCAACTCATTTACCATTAAAAAATGCAAACAAAAGATGAATGTTTAGAAGAGAGAAAATACTCATGCTTATATAGCTGAAGGCAAAGAGTAAGTAATTGCAGACAGACCAGAATCACTGCAGCTGACTAAAGGCATCCCTGAGTAAACTTCAGAACAGGTTCTGTGGCTAAAAGTGTCACACTAAAGGCTTCAGTGCCTCAGGATTTTCATTGTATGTTCCAGGAAGCTTTGGGAAAGCAGGAGGCTGATTTAAATAAGCTGCTGAGCTTTTGTTCAGGTTATTAAAGCTGTCACTTCTCTTGTAGAAAAAGTCAGAGAAAAAAGAGTGCAGTAAGTCCTAAATGGAAGGGAACTGAGGCTGGTGCCTTAAGAGAAGTGGTTACAACATAAGGCAAAGCCAAGGAACTGAGCAAAGATTCTTGCAGATGAAATGCAGCTCTGGAAGACAGGATGTTTGTCTAAAACCCTGGCAGTGAAAGATGGTTGTTCTTGGCTCTAATCACAGTCACTGTTTAAGTCTCTCTGCTATACAGTTACCAGTAAAGAATGCATTTCATTTCTCTGGAACTGACAGAGTGCAGAAACATTAATGCAAAAAATAATGTATATGTGAACTAGATGGGAATATAAGTATTAACCCCTTCCTGAACATGGCTACTACTGGTCTATCTAGTTCTGTGTAGATCACACAAGCTGGACTGGCTGTTGCATTCAGGGCAACTGGCTCTATGGATGTGAACAAATTATCTCCTTTTCTGCAACAATTTTGCCATCTATAAAATAGGAGTGACTCATTTGTAGTACTCTATAAAGGACAAATAAGAAATGGTTTCTAAGAGTAGATTAATTTTCAAATTAAATTTTTATTAAAGCTTGAAATCTACTATAGGGATCTTGGAATGGGTATGATGGAGAAGGTGGTTCTAACAGCATTGCAGCAAAGCCCACGGGCCAGGCATTGTCTCTCTGAGGTCTGAAACTCATTTGGAAATCTCTTAATCCCAAATTGAGGCAACTCTATTGCAGGCATAATATGAAGGATTTTTTAAAAAAATAATGTAAATATGTACTACAGCGTTTAGTAAACTGGGACATAAATACTTTTTTTGGTTTGCAACCAAGGCTGATAAACTATCTGGCAGTACATCCTTAATACACATAATGTACTTCTGGGCAAACTGGAAATGTACAATACAGTGCAAACACATATTTATAACATACCCACTGCCCCAGAATCTGACCATTCTTTCTGAGACTTAATCAGGCCAACAGTTCAGTGACTTATGTTCAATTAAATATTTTAATCAGTAACTTAGAATGTGCAATGCAATATAAATGCAAAGATCATCAACTATAATGCTGGAAGAAGCCTCCCTATTAACCTTTGTACTTGGTCAGTTGCCACTTACAAAATACAGACACAAAGACCTGATTTTGAGCCACATTCAGAGAAGATGGAGCATAGCACAGGGAATTATTCCATAACAAAAGGGTTATACTACAGCCTAGGCAATGCTGAATATTGATCTGTGTGCCATTGAAGATTCTGATTAGTTTTATTAAATTCAGCACTGTAAGAGCAAGAATTGTATTTAGAAAATAGCCAGTGACATTTTCTCACTGTCCTAATGCAGCCTCTTTTCTACAACTTGAAAATGCCTCTGACTGTGAAATTAACGTTTGATTCAGTACCATGAGTGAATTTTTGTCGTCAAAAGTTCTGACCTTATAAACTTAATGCTCCATGTAATTTTTTAATAAAGAGATGTTGAATTTATAGCAAAACCTGTTACATATAACCATGCCAAAAGAAACCTCCTTCACCTGGATAAACCCTCATATAGTGGATATTTTAGAATGGTACACAGTCAGTAGCCCTTATTATCCATTTTAAAAATAAATTAATACGCTTCAAGAAAATAACCAGGATGGAAATAAAATCATGTTTGTAAGATAAGCTTTACACATTAGCAGTAAGGGGGTAAACCCCACACGTTTTTCCTGCCACACTAAATACAACTGACCTGCAGAGGTGGAAAACCGAGGTGTATATATTGATAAAAAATGTTCCAGGAGGAAAGAATCCAGCTTTCATAAGAGAAAGATAAAGGCAAACAAACTTGTAAAGAAAGGTAAGGTCAAAAGGGATCCAAGCATGTCAAACATTGTGGTTTAGTTTTCAAGTCTTCAGGCAATACTGTGTGAGCAAAAAGGATTAATTTTTCCTAGAGCCTCTAAAGTAGTGCCTGGAGTGTTTTGAACACAAATGAAATTGTGCTACACAGAAATACAAACAGGTAGCAAACTTGCTGAATTTTTTTTTTCTAGTAGTTTAAAGTGTCTATTTTCCCAGATATTTTAAATTATTTTAGCCTAAAACATGCCTAGGGTCTCTGTAGCTCCCCAATTCACTGTTCAGCTAACCATCACTGAAAAAAGGAGCTTCTTCAGACTTGTTTCTGTCATGAAGAATGAGTGGAAAAAGTTATCACATCATCAGAGACGTAATACACACATCTGGTGAACCACTTGATGAGCACACAGAATGCCCAAAAGATCCCACTTAGCCATGAGTGTAATTATGCCAGAAACAGCCCCTTCTGGTAAGAACATTAAAGTACTTGTAATGCAGCTGAGCAGTGGCAAGATTTCTGGCACAGTTTTCATATGGAAAATTGGAGTACCTACACACAGAGTTATATTTGACTTGGAAAAAATGCCAAATGAAATGTAAATCATAAAAATATAAAAGCAAAACTTGCCTCCCCCCCTTCCCCCAACCTGAACAACACCAAGTATCCAACACCCTTGAGTAACTGGTCTTTGATTTTTCTCTATGTTAGTGTGGTTGACATGTACTTTAAGGATATTGAAGAGTCACAAAGTATACTTGATACAAAGATACTGACATATCATAAAGTAAGCACTCCTAGTTTTATCTGTGCAGCAGAACTTGAAATGGAACATTCTGCTCTGTCACCCGGGAATTTTAACCACTTACAGGCAACTTCAGCCTTATTTTGCTGAAGGAGTAAAATAATCCTTTGCCTGACCACCAGTGCAACACAAGTCACAAATACCTGCAGGCAAAAAAAAAACCCCAACATCTTCTGAGGGGCTTATTGTTGGTGAAGACCAAACTAAAATATATTACTTATTTTTATGGCCAGATAAATACTATACATAAGGTTATGGCAGCATGACTGCAAACTTCATTGTGCCTCTCTTGGGGTTAAAACTTTAAAAGGAAGGGAAGACAGTAAAGTGAGGACTCAAATCCCTAGAAACACCCCAGGATAAAATTTCAAAACTATCTTGAACAGAAGGTTCTTCCACTGCAACAAAGTGCACTAATTTGAGAAAAAACAGGGGTTTGCACTTTTTTTTTTTAAATGTTTTTTAAAAAAGTGACAAAATGCCACTTACTTATATCTCAGTAAATGAGGGCAATTTGTAACAGAGTTGTGACTCACGTGAGTAAACAGTTTTTGCATTTGGCATCATAAACTGTGTCACAGAAATGTGTTGTTCCATTAACATGACCAACCACAATGCATTTCTTCTAAATGACATAAATATGGAAAAGCAGGTTTCAGAAATCATGACAATTATGGGCAGGTAACTTTCCTTGTTAACCATGAGGCAATTTACATAAAAAAACCCCTTTTACATTGTAAGCTACCTGCCCCTAAACCAAGCCCACTCCCAAAGGGGAAAAAACCCAAGAGGTTTCAGAATATATAGGGATGATAAATGCCATACTCCTGGGCTGAATATCTTACCAGTTTGATAAGGACTGATGAAAAACAAAAAGGCACTCATGATCTGAACAGATGTAGGTTCAGGAGGTTTCTAGATTTACTTACTCCTCGTCCCTTCATTAGGAATTAAGTAATGAACATGCAGAAAATCAAAGAAAGGGACAGATGAAAAAATGTCTGGAATTCTATTTTTGTTTCAAAGCTTTTCTAACTTTTGAGGCTTCTGATGTATAAAAGTTTAGACAAATGATAAAATATTCAATTTTTTGAATAATTAGGGAAATGACATTAGACTATTTGTACACAAAGAACTTTGAGGCATTTTGTTTTTAATTTGCATACAATTTTCAGAGTGAATTCCACATGAAGGGTGAGATACAACAGAGCTCATTTATCATTTCACAAGTTAACAGAACAAAGTAAACATCTGTCCTTCTTATTAATTAGCATCTACCCCTTACTTCAACTTGTCACTTCCTGCTGTAAGTTCCCATGCCAAGGAAATGGATGGACTAGTTCCAAACTCCACAGATGTTCACATGTGGACTTCAGCAATACTGCAAATTATAACAGCAAGAAAAAGATTTGAAGACTTTGGATGACCTTATATTCTCTTAATGGTTCACAAATGAAGACCCAAAATTCCGAGTAAAAAAATACTTCAGTTGTCCAGCTCAGCTATTCACCTGACTGTGGTTCTTCTATGGAGCACACAGCTAAGGAAAAAAATACTTTCTGTCATGTAAGAGGGGGCACTAAATCAGAAAGAGAGAAGTCTCCAAATAGCTGTGCTAAAATAGACTTCCCAAACACTTTTCTTTGGAGCACAATTTGAACATGCTCTTACCTTCTACATACTGATAAAGTTTTCTAGCAATATAATTTCCATACACAGATGCATTTGACAAGGTTTTTTTGGCTTCTATCAAACTGGCAAATACCATCCTGACCAAAGTATATTACATCAGTATTATACCTACAATAAAAAAGTGGCATGGTGTTAAAGACAGCATCATCTTTCTTCATGCTTTAATGAGATCAAATAACAATTAAAGGTAGGTTGAAAGGGAAGCAGTAACAAATCTGTCTTGCAGATCTTTCTGAAAAAGAGATGGGGAAGTGAGGCTATCCAGGTAGGACAAGAGAAAGGCATAAGCTGCAAAGGAGTTGAACCTACAAACAGCAGCAGCAAATCCCCATCTCTAGAGCAGTCTTTATTTAGGTCTTACAGCCATGAAGAGCAGTTTAGCCTTCTGCCCAAAGACTTACAGGAAGCCTTTTGTTTGGTGTAGGATTCCAGACTGTGATGCCGTTCACAGTGAGTTGAACAAAAAACCAAATTGATTGTGTTGAAGTGGCAAATCAAAGAACTCGGAATTGCACATCTCTGCTGGTACAGGGTTTGCATTTACACATCACAGCACACCTGTCAATGCCAGTGATTCCATTTGGGATATACCAGTTTTTGCCTCTCATGATTGTGGATTCTCCAGCAACTCTACCGAGTCTAAAATACGTCAGTATCAGAGAAGAGACAATAAAAACCTTTTTACACTTCAATATTTATTAATTCTCTAGCAATTTTTTTTTGTTATATATTTAGTACTAGTGTGACAAAATTCCTGATAATTGTCTCATGCAGGTAACTTAAATGAGGAGTTAGCACTATCTAAACTGATGAACCTACCACTAGGGGGTTACTGGGAGTTTATAAGACAAGTATTTTCTGCAGCAACAACTAGGTGAGTATGCACAGAACACAGCAGGCTCAGCTGAACATACCTGGTGGGATCTAAGGACAGCACAGCCTCCAGAAGGGCTGGAGGGGCAACATCCTGTGACCCAAACAGACTTGCCATTATTGTTTAGGAGGGCTTGAGTGGAGTTGGAGACATGTTACAAGCTAATGTTATGAGAGATGGTGTTTCTACAGTTAGTCAAATAGTTTGAGCTTTTGCTGCTTAAAGTTGCTGTGATTTGTGTTCTCTCTTTGACATAGTAAAATATGTTACTCTACCCAACTTGCCATTGTTTAGGTCACAACAGAGATACTGAGAGCATACTGTACCTTTCTGCAGCTGAAGACAGATTGCTGCTATTCCTTCTCTGCAATTCCTTGGTGAATACTTTTTCATCAATAGCAACTATGAAAACAAACTCTCTAGAGTCCAAATTTTTAAAAAATATATTACAGGAAATATTGTAAATCTACTTGTAAATCACTTAATTATTTTCTACAATTCCCACAGGTTTCAAAACATAATAATTATAAATGTAGTTATGTAAATAATAACAAGAGTTGTGATAGTCTTGGGTTGTACTGGGCATTTCCCTTTTTTAACTGAGATACATTCTAACAGAAATACCACAGTACGAACCAGATAATGTCAATTAAAAAACAAATGCAAACTATTCAGTCCAATGTTAGAGCATGTGTATGTGTGTATAATACTGTAAAAGTAGTCACACATTAGAGGTATATAATTGAAACAGCATTTTCTTTCATGAACCTGCTATTATTGAGGCAGTGACAAGGTTTCCATTTCTTTGTTTTTTGAGCTCTTTAAAGAATGGCTTTTGCCACATTTTGTAAACCTAAATACTGCACAAGCAGAAGCTTGTTGGTATCAGGTAAGGAATAATACTAGTAGTGCAAACAGCTGCAGAGACAACTCCTCCAGTTTTGGGGTGAACCAGCTATATAACACTGAAAGAGGATAGGCTTCTTCTTCAAACCCACTCGTGCACATTTCTCCACTCAGCCATACATCCTTCTCCATCTTGGTCTTCTTTTTACAAGGGTACTTGGGGGAGGGAGAACCACCAGCTCATGTGATATTTATCATACGAAAGATTTCTTGACTCTTTTCCTACTTAATATTATCAATATTTTAGAACAAGTCAAGGAACGATAAATACCTCAAGCATCAGGAAAGTGACAATAATACTGACTTAGTATCTTTAGTAAAAAGTGAAATATTCTCTCCTGAGATATAAATCAAGGGAGGAACAGGAATGATGGACCTAACATTGTACCATTATTTGATCATGATGCACCTCAGCTGAGCAGATGGGAAAGAACAAGTGTTTATTGCCCTCTGCTCATCCAAAGCTATGACAGGCAGTTTATTTAGCTAAGTGCTTGGCATACCAGTATGCTGTCAGAGCAGTTCTCAATGTGCTGTCCCCCTTTAGCTTATTTCTTTAAAAAAAAAAAAAAAAGGAAACAAAAAAGAAAACAAAAAAAAACAAAAAGGAAGAAAAATCTCAGCAGGTTTATGGTTAACCCTCATCTTCTCTCAGCTCCGTGGGTAGAAATTTGTATTGCTGTTGGCGGATCTGAGCCAGTTTTTTCCTTGCCTCTTCCAGCTCTCTCTCCTTCTTCAGCATTTCTTCTTGGGCTGCAATAATCTAGAAAACAGAAGCAGTGAGGAATACTGCCTGTAAAATAATATTTCTTTCTCTGTGACACCACAGTCACAGCTGGCCCTTGTGAGCGTTCTCCAGAGAAGCACCAAATTTCAGTGATTTCATCAGGAATTGCTCAAATTTTTCCAGATGCCAGGACTAGGCCATCAAGAAAAGTATTGTATTCCCACTTGTTTCTTAAAGAGGACTAAAAAGAGAGAAAAAGAATCTACCACCCTAATTTCACCATGCATCCATGACAAATTTCACAGCTCTTCCTTCTCCCAACATTTAGCAGGGTGGGGGTTTAGAACATGTAGAATAATCACCATGTCTTAACATAATGTCTGAGTGACAGTAAAACTGAACATTCCTTACTGCAGGTATCCACAGTATTTTCCTGCATCTCAGAATGCCAAAGAAAAAATGACAGTAGTGCAGACACACAGAAATAATCAAGTCCAGTATCTTTAAAGTAGCAAGTACAGGATATGATGTACTTCATTCATTATAAGGAATCTACAAGTTGGTACCTCAGAGCGTTGAAATCTACTTTTAAATATTGTTATTATTTCCCAATAATTATGGTCACAGTAACAAAACATCATTGGTTTTTATCTCTCACTCTCTATTTCTTTGCTTAAATATATGCAAAATCATTGTTTCATTTAAACATTTAAAGTACATAAGAATTCTGAAAAGATCCACTCGTTGAATCAGAATAAAACTAAAAGCTATTGGACAGTGGTAACTGCTATTACAGCAAATGCTCAGTGGAGAAGTGCAGATACCACATAGCACATCACTGTGCTCTTATGTCAGGGGTTCCATGATAATGAGGCATCAAGTAATTTATCATAGATTTCTAAACAGATTTGTCCAACCTGCAATGCAGCAGGTGGACACTGTAACACCACTCATTTCTGTGCTGGTTTTTCCCTGCTTGATTTCTGGAGTGATTGTACCAACCTGAGCGATGCCACCCACAAACTTGGTTTTGACCACAACATCATCATCCTCTGCTTTTCCAAATGCTGCTTTTTGGGCTGCCCTCACAAGGTTGTCTGATGCACGCTTGACAGCATTTCCTGCAGCCTTTGAGAAAGATAAGAAATTTAGTAATAAGGAAAACACATAACTGACATGGATTTGTCTGAACATAAAGCAAACATCTTTGCTTGACTGCACAGGAAAGGTATGGGTTTTTTTCTCAGTGAAAATCAAATTGATCTTTGAAAATCAGTGATACAGAGAGAATAAAATTTCTTTGTTTAAGAAGCTGAAAGTTGAAGTCACCAATGAGATTTTTTTTTCCCTACAGTTTGAAATAAAGCAGTAGATGAAATTATGCTGATCAGACCTTTTTTTTGAGAAAGAACAGAAACTAAAAGTATATAAAGATACCATAAAATATTTAAGTTTTTAAATTAATGGACTTGAATCAGGGCAAGTTAACAACTTACACAGCCGTGGTTATCTCACATTTAAACTTTTATTTCCTAGAAATTCTCAGATTTCTAAAGAGAAACAGTCAAACATTCGTAATAAATCTTTTGTTGTCTGAACTGGATACTGTCAGCAGGCCAAAACAGGCTGCTCCCACATGCTAGAGACACACTGGCACTAGGAAGGGAAGCCACAGTTCCAACCTTCCTTCCTAGGAAGGACCAGCTGTGAACCTGTCCCCCCCACCACCTTTCCCCAAATTTCCAGCTGCATCTCACTTTCAAGTCTTCCTCACTGAAATGATGACCCAAGGATAAATTATTTGAAATTTGCTCTGCTCAGTCTGGAGCTCACCCAGAAAGAATGGAAACATTTCCAATTGTTTCATTAAGTTTTGGAAGATTCTGTAACAGTGCATTCCAAATCTACATTCATGGGAAAAGCAGTTCAAATTGGGGTATGAAGGAAAAAACCCTAGATACTCAAAGTCCTGAATCCAACCTACTGATTGAAGCTATGTGAAAACATTTCTGCTGGGGGCAAAGCCAGCTGAAAAGTCTCAGTAGTTTTGGCAAATCCACCAGTAAAAATATTTAGTAGACATCAACTCACTGTTTTTGCTACGATAAAGGACGTGATTTCCAAGTGCAAACTGCTCTTCCTTTCATTATTCATTCTGGGACTAAAATGAAGCTTGATAAAATGGCAAAGTTCAATTTCAGTCCATGCTTGGGCTTGTTTCCTTTTCACATTCCCTTCCAATTTCTCACATTCAATGTCTATTCAATAATATTTGCCCACAATGACTGAGACCCCCAAATTTCCCGTCAGAACTGAGGAAAGTCTCTAGTAGTTGATTTTTTTCCTGTTTCTATTGTTTGTTCTGCATTTAAAATTCCTTCAGACTCATCTTGGCACCTAGTTATTACAGAACAAATTGCACTATGGACAGAACCACCTTCCAGTTGCTGACACCTTCCCCACACCCCTTTGGCAATGTCAATATATGTGGATCCACTTTAAAGCACTAAAGCCATCCCAGCCCCATGACATACCATTGTTCTCTGTAGAAACAGATTTTTTACACATTCATGTATTTATTTTTTCCTCCTAAATATTTAAACCATTTTTCTACTTTGAAAAAAATGATGACATCAGTTCCTCATGCTTAGACAGATACTTAGTCATACGTACTTCTGCTGAATTTGATTCTGCCTATCCATAGGTGAACTGTTGCACTGAGTGTCTGCTGGTAGCAGCTGTGCAAGCACAAGGAAAAAGGGAATTTACCCTGTTCACCAAAGGTGGTATAAAAGGCAGTTGAAATAGCTCTTACATTCCAGGCTGAGCCTGCAGGGCATGATGTCAGAGAAGGCTGCAGTCATTTTAAAAATTACCATCCTCAAACAAAACTTCTAGAGATGTTAGACTTTACCCATGAAAACACAGTGTAAATTCAGCAGCAGTTCAGAGAAGCCCAACATGAAATGGATGTGTAGCACAAAAGGGAACCAGTTTCATGTAAAGAAGCCCACTCCGACTTCAGCTGAGATGTTGCATGAGATGCTCTTTTGTCTGACAATGACTCTCCATTTTAGAAATGCTCTATCTACAACTGCTGCCTTGTGACTCCTAGAAACAAGGGAAGACTGACCACAATCCATGCCAGCACTTAGAGAAATACTTTGTTGAACACATGCATAATCTTGAAAGTGCTGAGACAGCGTTTAGGTAGCACTACCATGGGTTTTCAGTAATTAACAACACAAGTACCTGTAGCCTCCTCATGGCTTCAGAGTCATGATCAGCCTTCACTTTGCAAGCCACAAGCAACTGTGCTGTAGAAGCTGCAACTTGTTTGGCAGATGAGATGAGTTTCTCCTCACTAGCATGGCCTTGAACTGAGGCATTTGCTGCTTCACAGAGATTGCTGGTTGCAGCTGCCACCATTCGGGCCTAGAAGGCAGTAAAAAAGTCACAGTGTATTCTCACAGGCTATTATTTCTTCAGAGAAAGTGCCAGTTTTCTCAAGAGAAGTAGTTACTCACAGCAGAAATAAGTCCCTGAGACCACTGTCCATCATCAGCTGCATTTGCAGGGATTGCTCCAACCTGAAAAAACAGTTCAGAGATGGCTTACAAGAAAACCAAAAATACAATTGCTTTGTCTCAGAATTCGACAAGCAGTAATCCATGGAAAAAGGAACACCTGTACCTGTGACTGTGCCCAGCACATTCAGGAGCAGAAAATCCAACTGGAAGTCAGTTGTCAGAGCAACTGTGCTTCCAGCACACATCTGCCTGCTCAGGAAGTGTCCACTTACTATATTTCTTCAGCTGACCCATTCTTGGAGCACACAGAAGTAATTACCAGAATAACCAGTAATTAGAAGCCTACTGGTGGTTGAAGCCACAGCTGAAGCAACAGCTGAAACAGCAGTTCCTTAAGTCCCAGTCTTTAAAATAACTTACTCCTCTCTCCATAAGACATTTGAATTTACATCATTCTTTCATCTCTTCTGATTTGAGCACTGTGGGAAGGTACAGATCAGAAAGCTTCACAGGGAAGCCCCCTAAGTGCCTTCATGCCTAGTAATGCCACTTTAGGACTGCAGGCCATTTTCTGCATGGCTTTTCCTCTGAGATGTTCATGGCATCAGCAGTACCAGCAACAATTTGGAGACAGTTTTCTTCCCATATTAGATGAAAGCAATGAAACTAAACTCTACATTTGGTTGCCAGACCCACACCCCCAGCTGCCTAGGTCTGGCTTGTTTTGAGAGAGAAGTTGAAAGATGTCAAATGTAAACATGATCCAGAAACTTGTGTTTTAAAAGAAATGGAAATAGGCATTTGTGCATAATGAGAATTCCAGGGAATGAAATCAAATCATTAAGTGCAGCATTAACATAAACAGAAGTTATGTTCTCTCATAGCTATGGTGACACTTTAATGTACCTAAAAAAAAAAATCAGTTATACAAAACAACCCCACTAATGTTTTTTCAAGGTTTTTTTGCCTCATCACCCCTACACAGGTATTTTTAAGTAGACCACAGATGAAGTGCTTGTTGGTCCTGTTTGAACCAAAAGCACAAGCTTCCCAGAATCCAGGCTGAAGCTGAGAGCATAGCCTGATTGTGGGATCCGTGATACAGCCTGCTCTGAGTTAACAATCAGGTGGAAATGTAAGCCAGAAGTACACAACAACAATGGTCCTACAATAAATAGTTCTCACAGACAACATACTTGGTTGATATTTAGATTTTATGCTTCAGAGTAAACTAACTGTGAAAAATAGTGATGGATATGAAATGATTTACAAAATCTCAGTTCTGATCACACCAAAAGGATGCCACGTGTTGTAAACACTCCTTCCACTGGTTCCAACAATAACTACAAGCATGGTCACTTAAATGTACTGAATTTACATGCAGGCCTCTGTCCCCATTGAATCACAAGACATTGAGGGCACAATTCCTGAGGCCTTTTGCTGTTCTGGTCCAGTCTGACACTTGGGTTTGGACCCCCAAACTCTTGTGTGGGACTATACATTACTAGTCCCATTTGAATCTCAGATCTTTGTGAAATGAAAAACCCCCACAGTAAAACTCCCCACAACTGAAGCATTTGAAGAGCCAGCACTTGATTACACTTGTGAGGCTTAAATGAATGTAACTGTGGGATTTTTTTAAATAGAACCAGGACTGGGCCATGTATTGTGATGAGCAGTGAACATTTTACATTTTCATTAGTCCTTCCCAATCTTTCCTACTGTTTTTAACAGAACCATTAGGAGACTAGATCCAATTTCAATGCTTTCCCTCACTATTGTTGTGACATGTCCTGTTTACCCACCTTTCCCTGAGCCACCAGTTCCCTCTGGGCTGCTGAAGCTGACTTCACAAGGGCACTGGTAGCAGCTGCAATGGATTTAGCTGCTTCCAGGATCTGTTCTTCAAAATCCAGAGTCTCATCTGCTTGCTATAACCAAGAAAAAACAATGTTACACGTTCACCTGAAAGCAATTATACTTTCAAGACTGAGGACATACACAAAGACAAGAAGATTCTGGCACACATCAGTAAAGTCAGTAAGATCTATAACATCATTTTCTGCAAAGGAGTTGTGTGTGGACTAAAGATGGGAGTCAACAAACTAAGTATTAGCTTGCCCTTGTGCCTGCTCACTCTGAAACAGAGTATCTATCACACAAGATAATTAAACAAAGCCATCAACTTTGTAATGCATTACCTCCACTACAGCTGCTCTAAATTACTGCAGAAAAGTGCAGGTCTGAAAAGAAATTCTTGTTTTTTCCTATCAAGATTATCTCTGTAGTGCCATAATAGTGGCTTCCAAGATTGCTAAACTAGGGAAGGCATTTTCTAAATACTGAAGGACTTAAGGCATTGAAAAAGAACAATGATAAACGTGTGCTGTCTCATTCACCTGTACTAAGGAATGTAAAGTAGATACCAAGCAAGAGCATAGATTTATCAGCTTTCAGTAAGAGTTGTCATTGCACAGAAAGCAGCTTTGTGCAGCAGTCCAGTTCAGTGATCTTGGAGATAGGAAGTTCCAAAGGTCTGTCTGGAACACTTCAGTCATCCAAGTATGTCTTTCAACAAGCATGTGCAAAGCCTCCTAACGAGGTTTCTTACTATTTAAAATCCAGATTCACTGCTCTGTAAAAACTTTCCTGACTTTCAAATAATTTAAACAAATATTGAACACACTTGTGCATCTAAGCATGCTTACTAGCTTTTGAACAGTTAAAAAATTAGAGATGGACAGTTATTGTTATTTTAAACAGAACCAGGCTTGGGCCACATATTCTGATAGTTTTTTATCTACAATAATCCAACAGAATAAATTTTGTTTGTGATCCAATCACAAGCCTACTGGAATCCAAGGCCCTATGACAAGTAGGACTAGTAGCTGCAGTATCAGGACATCCTACTTTGTGAGAGATACAGGTTTTGAAATACAGGTTTATTCTTACTATGGCAACCACAACATTCTTATGTCACACAACTAACTTCAGAACCACCAGCCAGGTGGGCTGTGAGTTAAAAAACTGGGCACTTTATTTGCAAGTCTAAGCACACCCATCTAAATTTAAGTCAGGTTTAGTTCTGTTACTGCAGTTTGATGAAATAGTCAATTATAAAAAAGGATAATGATAAGTAATTACAAAATGCTCCAAACAGCACTGAGTTCTACAGCACATCATGTAACTGTCACATAACTAAAAGTCCAGGAGATGAAACAGTAGCATCCACAGACACCAGAAATCTGAATCATCTGAAAATCAAAACTGGTGTGTAATAAAGATGTTTGGCACTTGAAAGTATTTTTCTTTTCTCAGGAAAAGCCACCTAATCCATTGAAAAATATTTGTCTTGCTTTGCTATTGGGCTATTCCCATCAACTAAAGTACATGTCTTTGTAATAAAAGAAACTTCAGAAAGTGAGCAAGTCGTGTTCCACATAAAATTTTGGCAGTGCTTGCAATGCCACATCATGACCATTATTATACCAAAGTGCAATCACACTGGCCCTCTACAGGCCTCAAGTCTTATTTATGAAACACTTATTTCAATCACAACATGGCAAGAGTGATTAAATGGAATCCAGTAGAGTCTATCAGAGTGATTGTCCTTATTGAACCAGATGCATTATTGACTTAGAGTTGACTGAAGACTGAAACTGCAATATCAACAAAAATACCACTGATTGACAGTAAATTTAGCACACTTATTACACTTTTACTCTTGTCCAAGACTTCTTGCTATCAAGTTTTTAAATTCTCATTGCCAACATAAAATATATTACGCGCATTACTCTTTATAGGTCAGCACTGTCAGGAATTCAAACTTAAATGAATGAAAACTCCAATATCTGTTTATTTATTACAAAGGAGGTGTCAATCTTGGTTGACACTTAAAAAAATGCTCATGGCCATAGTCTGATCTATTGGACAGCTGTGTATGTGCCCAGATGGAATTCAATTTGTGAAAAAACAGCCACCAAGAAGATACTGAACAAAAGCAATTGTTTAAACTCAGTTCAGGGTTGTGAGTGGTCTAAATCCTACACACAAGTCCTAAGGAAAAATTACTGCTTTTCAAAGAGAGTGCCAAGAAACCAAAGCTTGCATTATCAAGAGTGCCATTGTACAAAGGCTGGATTAACTTGCACTGTGGAGCAGCAGGTGAAGCCCAACAGCAAAACAGACAGTTGAACCTTAGCATCTCATCTGGTAACACATTTTTTTTCTCCTGTTTGCCAAATCAGTTTCTCTCCAATTATATTGAGATACAGGGCTTGGGAGTACAAGCCATACCTCAAGTTTCTGAAACTTCCAAGTCTTGTATTCTCTGACATCTCACAACTTCTTTTACTTTTGGAAAAAAATTCTCTTGACAGTTGATCCCTTAGGTGAAGAATTTATTTTTGCAGCAGCCTTACACAGCACTCAAACTCTTGAACGCCTGATGGCTTTTCATCTTTTCTAACAAACCCTTCTTTTCTAGTCCTTCTCTGTGGTTTTCACTTGACCATTCTCAGGTGTGACACACATCTAAGAGCTGCATACTCAATGGGGAAGGCACAATGCTTAGCCTGCACTGTGGGTGTGTTTCCTGCCAGTGCTCTCCCAAGTGCATTCCTTAGCAATAAGGCAGTGCAAGACTGAGCACAGCAAAATGCCCTATAACTAAAGTAATTAGTCCACCATTCCCACTGTGTGTCTCCTGGACTGTCTTAAGTTCACACTCATAAATGGTACCCTCACAATGTGTCAGTTCACAGCCTTCATGAATGAAGTTGAGAGCAGTAATGTGATAGATGGCAGAAAAAAAATCTCACATTATGAGATTTTAGACCAAGTTTCCTTAGAAAACCACATCTATGACCAGTGATTAGCTTCTCCTTCCTCAAGCAGCCCCAATGAAGGTCAGCATCTCATTTTCCTCAAGCCTAAATATGCTGCTATTAACCATGTACAGCTATAAATGGATTGGAAAATGAAGTCACTAGAACAGACAAACATTAGGCTCACTAGTCTTTAGACTAGAAAGTCTTCAGAACGGAATATCCTAAAAATGTTGATTATGCCACTGAAAACAAAACAAAAAAGATATGTTTTTATAATGTTTCTGTAGTGTATTATAACCATTTTTCTACAGTGTCTCCATTATTAGGGGTAGCATAAATAAAGTCAAGGTTAATAGGAAAACAAATGAGCCCCCAATCTCATTGCAAAATAGTAGCAAAAATTACAAAAGTGAAACCATTTTATTTTCAAGCACCTCTCATCATCTGCTTTTAATGAGCAAACCAAAATGAGTAAGTTACTGCACTGAGCCATGGAAAGCACAACAACCATTTCAGTGAAAGTCAGTTCTTGGCACAGCTGCTGCTGTCACAAAGAGCCCTACACAACTCAGAAGTCTCTTCAAGAGCAACTCTACTGATAAAGGAGCCCTCCATGTATGTATTTTATACCAGATAAGATTAGGAGTCTACAGGAAGTCTTCTAAAACCTGCTTGTGAGTGACTGTGCTCCTTCACATTGCCTTCTACTATGTTAAAACCCCCGGAGACAGGGCAGGACACTGTAGGAATATGTTTGATATATAGTTGGATTAAATAACAACCTAATATATCAAACATATCACACAGAGTCCTGCAGAAAAAGGCATCCAGGTTTGATTCATCTTGGGTTAAAAAAACAAAGGACCAGCTGCTGAAAGCTACCAGCAGGGAACTCTTACTGACTACAGGACACTCGTGTCTGGAGGCAGAGGCCTGCACAGAAGCATGAAGAGCAGCAGAACAGGGTAGGAACAGCAATGTTCTCTCCTGTTGTACCTCACCTGCCATACCTTTTTACTTACAAGTGGTTTTTGCCCAGTATTAGCATAAAGAATTTGTTATAGTTTTCTTCTTCAGAAAGTTCCTAGTTTGGGGGGTTGTTATTTTACAGGAAGTAGCATATTTACATAACAGAAGGAACGTGTCTGCATTGCAATACACCTGACTCTCCAAATGGAAAACTGAAAAAAGGGTCCACATTCAGGAAAAATAATTGTACTTAAAGGAAACATGACAGCCAAATCCTGCTTAAGAAACCATAAATATCTAATTGCTTCTCAGATCATTTCCCGTGTTGAATGCTGCTATGAGAATACTGAACAGTTTTGTGTTACAGACAGTGGTAACACCTGCTCAGGAGACTCCTCAAAGTTCTTCCAAGATGTAAGCTCAGAAGACATACAGATGTTTACAGGGTGTCAGTGGGGCTGTGGACTAAGTATTTTGGGAGCACATTCGCCTGCAGCCAAACAATCAGGATTTAAAGCAAACAAAATAAGCATTGTACAATAAAGCACAGGCAGCAGTTAGCAGGACTGTGTCTCATTAGAAATTGGTCTCTGGGATAAGATGATTCCCAGTAGCAGAAAATGAAGATATCTGCTGCTATTTGTCAGTTTAAGACATCAAGGGGGATATGACAGGTGCAAAAATATGAAGAGGAAACAAGGACAAGAAGAAATAAAAAAAAATCCAAAAGTTAAAAAAAAAAATCAAGATAGGAGAACAAATGAAAGAAACCCTACCTTTAACTAGTGGGGTTTTTTAGAGGTAAAAGACAAACTGGAACACAAAGATCAAAATTTCAAGCTTAAATCAAATTACTCCCACTCCCTGCACCAATAAAAAAACTTTACCAAAAGCCAGAGAATCAGCCACCAAATAGTAATGATGAAGACAACAGATTTCCTGCAGGTAGACATTCTAAAATTACCAACTGAGGATTACTCTGCGAGTTCACTTGATGATGATTGCTGTTAACCAAAGCAGGATATTGTCTAGATAGTCTGTTCCTAGATTGTAGAAAATAACTCCTATTCCTGCATTTCATAGACTGAGCACAAGACAAAGCAACCCTTACCTAGTCTAAGCATTCCCACTGCAACAGCCTGTATGTTGTCAAAGATGGGCATTAGAAAGACAGAGCCTGTTCACCACAGGAAATCCTACTCTGGGAGGATACAAGCTACAAGTCTGCAGCAGAAAAAGTGCTATTTGAGCCACTCTGTGATCTTCCTGGTACCTTTTGATGGGGTTATAATCCCTATTGTGAAAGAGATTAAACATCTGAAAAGGATGCAAAGGCCGCTGAAATCCCAAATCAAGCAAACAGCTGGATATAAATTTTGGTTTCAGAAAATGACAAACCAGTAAGTCACAAGCAGACTGGATACTCAAATTAACATGTTCAATGATGAGCAGGTGTGAGAACTGTATTCATTGGGAAATTCCAATGACCCTGGAGGGGCTTAGATATTGGAAGGAAACTGCTTCATGGTTACCAGGCAACACACATGTGCTATTGTGCAGTGCTTGTATAGAAAAGGTGATGGAGGACTTTTCCACTCCTCAGACCCAGCCTGTGGAATCTCATTATAAAGCAGACCATTTTTCTTTATAAACAAAATGGATGTACTTGTTAAAAAATGTGGACAAAGAGCATTTCTTTTTCATGAGCTAATTTATTCCTATCGCTAAGCAGGGCATGGGGGGTGGGAAGTCCTCAAAGGCTGAAGCTTCCAAGAACTATTTCATCTGATGCTCCTAAATAACAAAATACTACCCTGCACCAATACAATTGTCCAACACTGAATGGACTTGAGGCTCTGCTTTTCAGAAAGACTTCGCATTAGTCTTACTCTGAAAACAGTTCTGCACCCACAAAGCAGCATAAAGAGGAAAATAGATATATAGTCCTTTCCTGAAGTCAATTACACAGCCAAAACCTGTTTTTCAGTTTAAAGAGATGCAACATAGTAATTTCTACTAAAACCTGCCTGTTAACACCAGGCAAAAGGTAGCAGTTCTCTGGGATCCACCACTTTCATATATTCCCTCTGTACTGCAGGTGAAAATAGTTGGCCTAATTTTATAGTATCTTCAGAGACACATTTGAAATGATCTGGCAACATGCAACACTGCTTGATTTAATGAACTGTAATTTAATGTCCTTTAGGAAGATGGCACAGAAATGATCATACAACATATCTGATTCTATGCTGAAACAGCTACTCTCTAAGCATGGCATGAAATGCAGGTTTCAGTCTTAGAAAATCCTGCAGGTCATTTACATTCTCTTGAATCCCAACTGTGTTACTGTTGTTTTCTCCTGCTATACCACACAAATTCAGATGTGAACAAAGGGACTCCAAAAGAAAGCAAGTAAGAATGACTACACACCAGTAAAATATGTTTGGAAACAGAAAGGTAATTAATCAACAGTAACGATGCCATAACTCTTGCAAGCATTTCTAACATTTGGCTCTTCTTCCTTTGCTTGCTTATGGCTGGTGCTTGACTCACTCCCTGAAAAGCACCTTTTTACCCCTCTACCCTCAGGGGTAAGTGCCATCCAGAGCAGCGTTTTGTGGCACTGAGACTCATGCAAGGTTTGGTTATTTACACCATGATCGTGGCCAGCAGCAAAGTATACACCAAACGATGGGCAACTGCATCCTCTGCCTTGTCAACCTCAAACAAACAACGGGGATGGACACTCACCTTGGGCTTGGCTCTTGGTTTCAGCTGCTCTAACTTCTTTGCTGCAGCCTCAATTGATGCTGCAGCCCCTAATAGCTCTGTCTCTGCAATGACTGTTGGGTCTTCTGGATCCACCCACTCTGTCCCTGAAATTAATGGAGACGGAGACAATAACTTCAGTGTCACTGTGAGCTGCCACTCAAACAGGGGGAATTGCAATCACACCTCAAGTGTCCAATACAGAATGTACATCACAGAAAGATGATTTTAGTGCCATAATGGCATGAAACCAGTGGTTTATGTCACAGAAAAAACTGTAAAGCAGAGGGGAAAGAAATACTTAGCAGGATTATGCTCTCATAGAAGTAACTTATTTAACAATTATGTAAGCAGAGAAGCTTCAAAAAGGGATACTGTCCATACTGGGAACAAAACCAACTGTCACTCAACTTGTGTTTATCAGAGGTCTTACTCAGATGGTTCCTAACTTGACCAAGCCATAGAGTATGTTGCAAGTCAGACATAATGGTAGAGAGAACAGGCTGCAGCCAACAGAGTCACCCCCAGCACACTCTGCAGTCACCCCTGCACAGACCTGGCAGTCTGTTGGCTGGCACTGGTTGGGGACAAAGTCAGCACTGACTGAAGGAAGCACACTTTTGGCAGTGTGTGTCTAACAGTGGAGCAGAAAAGGCCAAACCAGTTTCTGTGTCACATCTGAAGGGCAGCTCTTTTTTTTGCTGTTGACTCTTTGGCATTTCTTTTTTCTCAAAGAAATTTTGTAAATCCACACAATGAATACTTGGCTGGAAGTAGTTTAAGAGTTTTGGAAGTTGTCAGTGCATTATTATTTTTGATTTCCTAACAACCATTCTCTGAATTACAAGATTCAGAAAGCATCCATATTCTGAATTGAGGGAAACAATGAAACAGCCAGAAGTTGTTCATAACCTCTAAGGGTATGGTCTAAAATCCATTTCTCAGCTCAAATGCTGTACAGAATGAAGATGTTCTATATGAAACCCTAATACTGGCAGATAAACAGGGGGATTAAAAAAGGCAGCAAGTATAAATACAGTCAACTCCAAATTTGTAAAATGTAGCAGTCAAAAAAAGGCATTTCACAAAATTTAAAACATTTACATGTTAAATTTGTTAGGAGACAATTTTATTGTGGACCTATAAATGAAAATGAGGAAAGAAAATTGTGAATCGTTAAAAAACATTTTGCTTCCCACAAAAAAAGCTTCTGAAGTGAATAAAGACATCATTGACAGGTAGCAAGTGAAAAAAGAAAAATGTTTTTTTAATTTAATGAATATGAATTAAAGTGCAAAAACCCAAAGATTTTTAAAAAGCACTTAGGGAACAGAAGTCTGATATTGGCTTGCCTTGTTAGCAAATGGAAACCAAAATTTTGAAACATAAGAGAATGCAGAAAAAGCTGAAGGATTCAATGAAGCTAGTTGAACAGGGAAACAGCATAATGTAGATCCCTGTTCTGGGGAACAGAGTAGCTATCTTAAGAGATAAGGAGGGAAGAAAAAATGGATTCCCACATATGAAAATTGCTTGTAGTTCAGATTCATTCCCAAGTATTATGTACTGGTAACAGCAGAAAATATCTGAGGAGACCCTGCAGTGTATATTACACAGAACATCAGCTCATCATCTCTGGAGTAATGAGCACAGCACACTGCCAGCCCAGGTTCCCAACTCACCCTTCATTGCCTCTGCTGACTGGATGAGCTCTGTGACAGCACCTGCAACCCGCTTGGAGAAAGAGGCCAGCTGATGCTTTAGCTCTGGAGTTGCTTTTTGAAGAATCTAGAGAAAGAGAATGCACGTTAGGTAAGGATTGCAGAATGCTGGAAGATTGCCAAGGCACTCTAATGAAAGATTTATTTGGTATAGCAATTGTCTGAGAGCCCAGTGAGAAAACTGTAGCTGTCAGAGAAGCACTAGGAGCAAAGGCTTACACAACAATGTTGGATGCACACCAGGAAAGTGGCACTGCCTCGCACAGCTACAGGAACTGACAATGTTGTTGGAAGGTCTCAATCCTAAACCTAAGACAGAATTATCCAAAACAGAGGCACACAGTTTGAGTATCTGGGAGGAATGTGCAGCTTTAGCACTCCATTCTCAGGTATTTTAGTCATTATACTCATGCATCAGGCTCAGTCTTTTCACACTCTTGGAGAGAAAGTGATTTTCAAGTACTGACAGACTGGGTCATCCCTATTTCTGAGAGACAGAATTACAGAGCTCTGGAAGTGCCAGTGGCCTGTTGTGGAAAAAATCAGCAATGGTGAACACAATGGAAATGCCAAGACTCTCCAATAGAAGGAAAAGATAAACATCTCTGAACTGGATTTGTATCAAGTATTAAACTGTGCTTCTTCAAATGAAAAACACTAAGACACTCATACAGTGAAGTTGAATTCTTTCCCTGAACAGGAACATCTGCATTTTTAATTAACATATTGTAAAGAAAAATGATAAGTTCTGGAAATTTATGTATTCTCAAAAGCTTGTTCTGAGAGAAAAGTGACAGACATAGAGCTTTAAGAGCAAAACAAATGGTTGAGTCGTGAAAGTCACATCCTGCACACAGGTGTGCATTTTCTTGTTTTCAAGAACTTCCCTGCAAACCTTTCTAGGTGCACATGGAAAACAGATTGTATCTTTTTGCCAGAGTGTTGCCATATTGCAGTCAAATGCATAACCCATTTACTTTGACAGGAAAAACCAAACTACGTTATTTTCCTAACTTTGCCTCGTGAGAACTCTGCCACATGAGAAGTCTCTCTCTCTGGAACTGCCATATCAAAGTAACTGGTGTCTGGTCTCCTGTCAACAAGTTTCTACAGAATCACAAGTACATGAATCCTCAATAGCTAAATAATCTGCAACACTAACAAAATATAACAACACAGTTATAACCCTAATTTATACACTGCATCAATTCTTATCAGGGCAGAAACAGCACTGAGCATCTCAAGGATTATCTTCCAAATATAAGCAGAAAGGTCAAAATCAAAAATGTCAAAAAAACACACAAATGTAGTCAGGACTATACCAAAGAATGCCATATTTTACTCCAGTAACTTAATACTATCTGTGATTGTGCTGTCAATGATGGAATTGAAAAAACTGAGCAACTTTTAAGACTAGGCTGTTAAAGAACTGTGTTGTTTTAAAGCCAAGTTAGAACTGTCAGCAGAGTCTCATCCCCACAGCCATGGACAACCAAAGCCCAGACTTCCCCTCAGTTCAGCATGGATCAGCACTGACCATGTGGATGAAACATGTGGATATGCAGGAGGCCAGGTCAGTCTTGAACTTTGCTAGTACATCTCACAAGGAGCTTTACTAAGATGTGCATGCCATACAGCTGGAATTAATGTGTTCCTGGTCCTACCCCTAGCTAGGTTATTAGTGGAATATTCCTTTGAACAAACAAGTCACTTTTGTGCCACTTGCCCAATGCAACCTCTACACAAGTTAATACACTGGCCTGAGAAATTTTAGAGTATAATTTCCAAAGAAATATGGCTGTTGAATACCCCTTGGCACCCCTGTTTGAGGCATCCCTAGCCTGACCACTGAGGGTACAACACAACTTAGTGACAACTGCATCACAGGGTGCCAGCTGGACCAATTAGAGAGTCTAATCCCACATGATCTAGCATTTCTGGAGGTTATAAATGAGATTGCAGAGCTAGGGGTTCTAAGCCACCAGAGTTTGCTAAGGCAGCCAGCACTGGGGAAGGGGCAGGGGGTGGTATGAGGGGGCAGAACTTGCTCATGGCTTTAGGGCACTGAACTTAAAGAGGCTTAAGGTAAGAAAGGTCTGTTACTTCAGTAAAATGGACCATGCCTTTGTTACCTTAAGCTTCTTGACTTATGCAGAGAGAGAAATAAAACGAGCAAAAATTGATTCAAGTCCTTGGTCTGCTCTGGCACTTAGTTTGAAACACGTACTGCCGGTGTTCTAGGGGTCAAATCAGAAAAATTCCCCACACTCCTCTAAACTAAAGATGGATCAGACATCTAATGCTAAATCACTTACTGCAATACAACTATAAGAATTCCATTAGTAAGTTCCAACTTTCTTGAACTATTTTACCTGCTAGTGGCAAGCACAACTGAGACTGTACTTTTATTTTATATATAAATTTCAGTGAGCTGATGCAAATAATTACACATGCTTTGTTCTCAGCAGAAAAACTGATTTGGGTTTGCTAATCAGCAGTTAGTGGCTGCAAATTTCAGTTTCAGAGAATTTAGTATGTCAGCTGAGAGCCACCTAAAAGAAATCACTGGTCATTCATGAAGTGATTGCTGATTTACGTCTTCTGCAGAAACTTCAATGTTTCATAAAAGTTAGTTCAAACACATTTTATTGCTTCCTACAAAACTAATAGCAACCAAAGAGCAAATATTATGGGATAATTAATATATTATGTGATCATTATGTATGGTCAAGCAAAGCCAACTGACAGCAGGATTCATGAGTTTGGATTTGAGAGCAGAAGTTTTATGCAGAGCTTTGGGGGTGCCATGTCTGATGTGTTGGAGAGTTCTTTGTGAGGCAGTGCTGGCTGGGGATTTTGGGATGGCTTGGAATAGGTGTGGCTGTGAGAGGCATGTAACAGTGCCTTCATAAAGATAATGTAACCTCTTCAATCTGGGGGACAGGCTTGTGCCTAGTATGTCTACTATTTGCTCTGGGCTTAAAAGAATACTGAAATGTCATATTTTAATTTCTTTGTCAAGGACCTTTTTAGGTTCAGATCTGTATTGCCTCCAGATCTGATCCAGAATGCAGCTGCATTTAAGTACTCCCAATATTCCTTCTGTCTCACAGTTTGGGCTGAAGTATTGAGTTTCCTTTAGCTTGCTCTAACAACAAAACTTCATAATCTTGTGACAAGCTTATAAAAACGTGTCGCTAGCAGTCACTATAAAAGAGGCAGGGAGCTTACTCTCCTTGGAAGCACCTAGTATATGCATGCAGATGACTCCCTACCAGGAGAACATGCTCCAGGAGTTCCAGGTATCCCAGGGTACATTCTGTTCCAAAGCGCAGGGCTCTCTCCCGAACTTCTTCACTCACATCTGGGTGATATGATGCTTGCTGGGGAGGCAAAACAACATTAGTATCCAAAACAGCTCCCACAAGATCAACACAGAGACATGGGGGAAGGAGAAGGGAGGAGATTTTTTTATAGTGGGCAAATGACATTTGATCTTAAGGGGCAGCTATTTCTGTTGTAAGCAAATGGTGCTGGAAGAGCAGCAGAGCTCCAGAGTTCTGTAAAGGCTCGTTAATGGTGTTAGCTTGATGGAGAGATTTAATACAGCAGTAGCACTGCTGGAACCATCTGTTTAAATACAGAGAGAAGCTGCAGCAGAGTCAGGCCTTTGTAAGCATTTCCACTAAGTGTAATGTCTGGCATCTGACATACGCCCAACTAATTCAACCTTTTTATTTTTAATAAAAAGTGAAACCTGCAGCCTCTTCAAGCCTTGTAGTTTCTACTATAAACTTCTAGGGAACTTTTTTATTGAGCAGAAGCACCACTTGTTGCCAAGTGAAAGTTCCCAAAAGGCATAGCATTTCCTCTCACAGAGCAGCTCCTTCCACTCCTGCAGCCTCTCATCTCCCGTTGGGATGGGGGATTATCTCATGGCTCACTTATTTTCAGCCCTGCCTGCAACACCCCGAGCCACGGGCGGTGCTGGTCTCTGGGCTCCCTCTGCAGGGAAGCTCGGGATGAGCAGAGCACGGCCCCTCATCCCACCAACACCCTGTCTGAGGTGAAGGGAGATGGGAGGAGCAGGACTGATTTTCCTCACCCTCAGCATACTTCGAATGAGCTGCCAAAGCCCAAAAAGCTCAGAACAGATTTTGTTTTCATTTTCAAATACGGCAAAGGGCCCCCAAGTGCTTCTTATGCATACATTGTAAAGCATCCCAAAATGTCTCTTCTGCACTTAGATATTACTGTAACACAGGCAATTAGAGCAAGTATCTGTAGGAGGGAAATATGAAGTTCCCTCTCTGTTTTACATACATAGCCAAGACTGGTATCAGAGTATTTTGGGAGCATTTTTAAGGTTCAGTATAAATTCCATATACTTCACAGCAGCCTAAAGAGGTGACAGAAGTCATTTTAGGAGATAATTTTCATAACCCAGAGACATCCAAATACACATCTCACTACTTGCAACTGGGGACTTGCAAGAGAAATGTCTCCTCTTCCAGCCTTGGGCAGAAGGTCTGCCCCAACACTTCAAACTGAAACATGTCTGAAGAACCAGAACACACATTTGTTTCCTCACGCTGAGGCTTCCTTCACTATCAGCCCTCCTTTTCTCTCCACATGCTTTCCCTGCAGTAAGGCAGCCAGCACTACCACCTCTGGTCCAACTCCTACCCTGTCAGCACAGCTGGCTGCTGTGTGGAGGAAGGTCTGGAGGAAGGTGTGAAGGAAGGTGTGGAGGAAGGTGAGTTTGAGGGGCTGCTGTGAGCTCTCCCCAGAGCTGTCTCTTCCCTGGCTGAACCACAGCTTGGCTGTGTCTCCTCCCAGGGCCTGTGCTCCAGCCCAGGCTCTGCTTAGCTGCCTCCAGTGCCACCAGCAGCAGCACAACCAGTGCTGAGAAAAGGTGAGAAGTTGTTTTCCTCAATCTACTGCCTATGGAATGATCTAAGTGACTGCTCAATTCCATTGCTTCTTATGGGTTTGATAGGCCTGTCATATCTGTTTCCTTTCCAACAGCAGTCACTATAAATAGTGATATTATGCACAGGTTAATTACTGCATTATTTTATACAAATATGTAATAATAAAAGAAATTGTTATCTTAGCAACTCTTATCCTGCTCTAACATTCAATAAATGTCATTACAGCATTTCCACTGACTTTAATGAGAGCTGTTTCAGTACATCCCACAATAAGCATCCTTATTGTCTTCTGAAATAGCATCTGCTTCTAAGAACTGAATTAGTAATAAGCAATGTAAATTCATCTATAGCAGACCAAGCACAGGCATCTATATAACTGTTAATTCAAACTCCTTACACCACTTACCTTAGGCAACAGGCAATTAAACAGAATTTGCATTGAAACTCCTGACAGTGGGGAATCAGAGCTGTTCTGTACAGTTCTACCCTAGATCATATACATGCACTTTTGTCTTGGCCCAAAGAACATAAAAATCTGATAATTTATCTGTGCTAATTCTATAGAGTAGTTTAATATCACTAGAAAACCTCTCCAGTGTTTGTCAAATATCACAAAACTCAAGCCCCATTGCATCACACAGCTTTTACAGGATAACAGGGCTAAGACTGCTGGTTCCTATCCCTGAAGTTCAAGGAACGTGGCTTATCATGGAAATGCCATGGTCCAGTAATCAATTTGTAGGATTAATGGCATAAGATTTCTAAGACACTGAGCAAAATTTGTAGAAACAAGATTTTCTAAATCAAGTCTGGTTCAAACCATGTATTTAAAATCTTTGTTAAATGATACAGGTATTTTCTCATACATTTTAGATAATGCATAAACTAAGTATTCTTGGAGACTTTTATTCCTATTTGTCCAATAAATGCTCTTGGTCTTAAGAAGTAGACTAGATCTTAGGCCCTGGCACTGAATCATTACAAGTAAAATGATTCCCAGCCCCTTTTCCTTCTGAAGGCTCCTTTCTTTGTGGAAGCAATGCCCTGGGAGATCACAAAGGCTTTTCCAGTATCCCAGACCTCCACTGTTTCTTTTGCAGGAAGTTTCATCCTGTCAGTGAGCTACAATGCACAAACCACTAAATCATTGAAATCATTAAATTAACCAGGAGCAAATGAAAACATAAAAACATAAAAAAAGGAATGTTCATAAATAGATGTTTGATAGTATGTACTGGGCTGTGCATGCATGGAAGTGTTTTATAATGTTAGTAAAACCAGAGGAGTCTGTTCCTGAGAATCTGCTGCCTGTTTGGAAAGACAAATCAAAATCTGAAGCATGCAAAGTGGTCAAGAATTGTTAGACACTAAAAAACCTGCTATAAAACTAAGTCAATATAAAAAGTTTCATTCAATAGTTTTGTATAAAGGCAGATCTAAATTAGAACTTGCACCTTTAAAAGAAGATAATTTTCAAAAGAAACATAACCCTTGTGTTTGGGCAGTATTAGGCTAAAAGTGAATCTGGGACTGATGTAGGCAGTTAGGATTTGACCAAACACTGAAGATCAGACACCACACAGAGAGCACCATTATTCCACTGTCACCTTCCATACATGGCAAAACAAAAGTAAATAACTATGATTTACAGGCAAAGGCAGTTTAATACTACAGTCACTACTGAAAATCAAAAGGAATGGGATCTTCATAATCCCATTTTTTAATCATTTATGCCTGTTTTTTTTATCATCAGAACAAAGTTGAATGGCTTAACAGTCATTTATGTAGTATAGGTGTAGCAAATAGAGCTACACTTTTTATAGAGCTACAGCTATTTTAATTTAAAAATTACAATAAAAATCACACAGATTTTTTTGAAAAGCACAAAACAAATTGAGCAAATCAACAGATTTAGTCGGGGGGAAAGAACTACTAAAGACAGATGAGAGTGATTTCTTTCACCATTCCTTCCACTGTTCTAGGAATACTGAAATTATATTTGTGACCACAGGAATATTTGTATATTCTACTACTTGCACAGATTGCTTGTCTTCTGACAGGAAACCAGGAAATTTCAGTTCAAATAAAATTCCTCATTTTCACAAAAAGAAACCAGTTAAAATTAGTGCTGGGGATTTTTTGTGTGCACGGCACAAAAAAATCCTGAGAGCGCTTCCCTTAAAATTACCTCACCCATTAACTTTGTCATATGAAAAGCAGGAAACTGAACAAAATAGATAATGTTCTATGGATTTAGAGGCACACAAACATAAAAAGATCAGTCTTAGGCAAGGAAGGGAATCTTTACCTTACAAGCTGTTAGCATGTCAGCTACTGCTTTGCGGCTCAGATTTGCTGTAGCAATCACATCCTCCTGCCTGCATGAGTTCCCAGCTGCAACAGCTTTGGCAGTTGCCATGGTGATTCCTTTCGTCATCCGGATTGATTCTTCAGGTGATGATGTCTTTTCTGGAACCTCACTCGACTGAAACACCTAAAAGTGAAAGCAGAAGGGAAGTCTGGTACCAGTCCAGTCAAAGCAGAACAGCCATGAGAAAGAAACAGCAAACGGAAGCGGCCTTTGAACAGCAGGAAATTAGAAACGTATCTGGAGTACTTGGGTATCATTGCTGCTTGTCATGGGCCTGGATCTGATAAGCCTGCTCACCTACAGACACCAGAGAGAAGCAACGAGCTGCAGGAAGGAGGCAATAAAAAAGGTTAACCCATTCAACTCATCCGCATTTAACCACCCACATGACAGCTACAGGCAGCCGTTCAGATGAAAAGAATTACTGTTTCTGTCATTACATGCTTTTCTCATCCTGACTGCTGTTTAGCCTGGTCTACTCACATGAGATCCTTCCCCTGCAAAGGCTGGACCCCACCAAGTGCTTGTTGATAGCACAGAGCAGTAGAGACTGAGAACATCACCACTAAAATATTCAAATGTGTCTTAAAAAAGCAGAGGTGGAGCCTTGTCTCTTAGGCTATATTTAGTCTCCCTAAGAAACCTAAAGATATAATTTTGCAGGGTGAATCATGTGAAAATAGTTCAAATTACCTGACAATACATGAATTCTGGAATACAGGAACTGTGGGAAGATGCAGGGAACAAGAGCTGCTCAACCTTACTTGGATCATGTATCTTCTTTTCCTGAGCTTTAGTCTGTATTTGCTTGCCATCCTTTTACTGTGCAGAGGCAATTTGGAGTGCACAATTAATCAAGAGGTTTTTTGACCACAGTGCAACCTAAGCAGGCCAGTGGTTTCAGAATGCAAAGGTCTGGACAAAAATGGCTCTGGTCTATCCTATCCTCCTGGTTAATCAGTTTTTCACTTCCTCTCTCCAGAAATAGAAGTGATGTTAAAAAATGAGTTCTAGTTATACATGTGAAGACATCTCAGTGTTGCTCAGAGTCAGTCCCTGAATTCCAGATCAAGCCTGACATTTTCTTGGGTACCTGTGTGCCACCCTCTGTTCTCCCCATGAATGAGGTGACAACACCACAACCACAGGTCCATCCCTTAGCAATGCTGATGAAAGCAAGAGGAACATTTCAAACAGACACCAACCAAACTGAGAAAGATGTGCTAATGCACAATCCACCAGTGACAGAGCTGAACAGGTTTTAGCTCAGAGTTACAGGATGAGATTTAACAGCCATGCCTTCATGAGGATACACGACAGTAACTTGTGAGATATTGTACAGAACATGCCTGATCAGGTACCAGATCAGGAGGTTTTACAAGTGCCATATGTATTCCCAATGACTATAAACAGATATAAAAAGAAAATATTTTTAAATAAATTTCCTCACTACAACAGCTTTGCTCGCACAGTGAAAACTGGATGTTTGATGGAAAACATTTGACAAGACAAAATGGTGCCACAGTGCAGTTATGGTGTAAGAACTGCTAATCCACAGCCTATATAACAAAGCGTTTCCTGCTGAAGACTGTCTACAGGTTGTTTTTTTTTACAAAAAGTGGACTGTAAGTAAACGAAGGAAAAAAATCAGGCTTCTTCACAAACATGCAGGTATTAATTTGTCACTCACTACTATGGTAGTAAAAAAACCTAACTTCTGTACTTCTGTGTCTTAAAGAGGAAGGAACAATTGTCATGGTTTAACACCTAATCTGGGAGAGAATTCCACACTATCATTAATTTCTGCTTACACAGAATATCAATAGCAGGCCATGTATCACAGGTAGGATCATTTCAAAATAGGGAAAAAATGGAAACAAGTTTAAACTACAGACACAGTATGAAAGTGATGGTGACGAGACACTACCACAGCCAAGATCAAAAAATAAGTGAACAGCATTGGATCAGAAAATAATATCTGTACTGCAAGGGGCTAAAGAAAGAGGAAGCAGCTGCTGCCAGCTTTGTGTAATGACATACTTGCAAACCCCACTAGGACTATTGAGTTCTGTACCGTGAGCTCCTGCTTGATGTACTCAATTGTGGCCTCGAGGGCTCTTGTCCCTCGAGTAGCTTCATCTTCTACTGCCTTAACAGTCTTCAAGAGGGATGTGACATTTGTTACCATCACCTAAACAAGAGAGAAGTGAAGACAATAACGTGAATCCTTCCTCCTGTTTTCAGAGGTGGCAGGGTATGAAAAAAGGCAAATTAAGCTAGGAAGCATTGTCACTTCTAGTAGGACCTAAGAGACTTCATGAATTCTACTTGTTACAGGACTAAAAACCAACTCTTGTGTTGGCCATGATACCATGATAATTTAACAAATAAAGAAATGAGGTAATCAGAAATTGCTGAAGTCAACGTTGCACATGTTTATCAAATGTGATTGCACAAACACTTTCAAAGAAAATTTAAGAATAAGGTTTTACCTTGGCAGCACCTTTCAATTGGTACATGGATGGATCATCTGCTGGTTTGCTGGCAGCTCCTTTGGTAGCACCAATGAGATCAGAAAGGGCCTTTGCAACATCCTTGATAGCATTGATCAGAACAACCTATGGAATAAGAAATAGCTATAAGGTTCAGGCAATAAAGGGGGTCTGCATGAGGGTGTGATTTTTGGAACACAGCTAAAAAAGTTTTTGTTTTTTCAAAAGCACGTGCAATATGCGTGCCTGTCTCCATTTCACTGAGATCCAAACAAACAACCTGAGGAAATATTACGGATAATCCACATGGAAAAGCTGTAGAGTTAATTGAAAAACAAGACAGATATGGCTGGAGAATGGCAAGAGTTTGTCAGCCTACACAAATAATACAGAGCACAGTCCAGACATAAGCTGGATAAGCAGCTTTAAAGACCTGCAAGTTCTTCAGAACAAAAATAGGATAAGCCAGAGTTCCAATCACAAGTCAGTAAAAATGAGCCAAATATTTTGCCAAAGCATCCCAGCTGGAATACAGCAGTGAAATAAAAGCAAAAGGGTTACACAAAGGTGTGAGTGACTAGTTCCACTCAATGCTTGAGCCTCTTCACTCTATTCTAAACAAGGGACAACTGAGTAAACCCAGAAAACTCCCAGAGGAGATGAACCAAACTGTGTTCCTTAAAAGCATAAATCACACAAAGTTCTACCAAATGAAAACTGTTCTCTGTAAGAGTATCAGAAAATCTTAAAACATCTCACCTGTGTTTCAGGATCATCAGATCCCAAGCTAGCTGCTCCCAATTTTACTACCTCAGCAAGTTGAGTGATGGTGTTAGCTGATGACTGAGCTGCCTGGGCCAGTTTATCCTGACTTGAGGCAGCGCCAGAAACCAACAATTTTGTGTCTTCAACTAAAGCCTTTGCTGTTTTCAGGATATTTTCCCTGTAGCAAAAGAAGAGGAGGCAGAGAAGGAGTGGAAAAGGAGAAGAAGGAAAAAATGTGTTTTCCAGTGTTATGGTGCCTAACAGCTACACATAAGAGCTGATCTAAACCATCATATCATTTCCTAACAAAGCACAATTCAAGGCTGTAAGCTAAAAAAACCAAACCAACTATTAAAACAGCAGCAGAGCATTTGGGGCAAATGAGGGCAGTGTAATAAAATGAGCCCATTTTGAGAAGAAACAGATTGGGCAGTAGCATTGGAGAGCATTGTATTTGAATACTAAAAGAAAATCCAGCCATGCTGTGAGAAAAGTACCAGCTGTTGAGTGTCCATATTAATCAGCATATTGTAAGAAAAACAAAAGTAATCACGGGGGGGAAGGTAGAAGGAAGAATGGCAACAGGAACAGGGAGTGTCCTGGTCAGGGTTCCTCACCCCCCTCCCACCCATAGCCACGTGTTTTGACATTTCTGGACAACAAATCCAAAGCAATTGTATTTGCTAGGTGAAAGAAGAAATAATTTTGAGTATGCAGTTCACAAACAAGTCAAGTCCTGGGTTTCCTACTTCTCCTCTCATTCCCCTGCCTCATTCAATTCCATGCACAGGAATCCAAAAAGGTAAAAATTTATCTCCACGTCCCAGTCTCTTCTGCCAGTTCCACTGTTCCCCGGGCATGCACTCTTCCATCTTTTTCAGCAACACTGACCTGTGATCTGCAAATGATTCATTGTTCTCAGCATTAAGGGTTCCAGCAGTAGCAAACATGATAGTGGTGTCCAGATCTGCAATTATCCCAGACACAGCACTAGCTGCAGTAATACAGGCTTGTGTGCCTTTGTTCCCTGCCTGGAGGGCAGATAAAACTAAGGAGACCTAGAAACAACAAAAAGCAACAAGGTGGTCACTGAAAGAAAGTTGGTCCTGTGAATCATTACTACTCTATCAGCTTTAATTTTACTTAAAAGGTACTGTCTACCCCTGCCTAAATTTGGAATTGTCACTACTCCATCATGAAACTGGCACAGCTGAGAGCACATTAACACAGGCTGAACCAATGGCATTTGGTGAAATCTGAAAGTTGCTGGCACCAACTCTCAACGTTCACATCCAACAAAAGGAGAGAGATGCCATCAAAAAGGTTCAACAAAACTACCCAGGCCATTTATTCGAAGGCCCAAGGAACAAAAAGCCCCACAGAGTGTGAAGATGGAAGTTCTAGGCAGTTACTTGGGCCCTGTCCTAAAAGGGGAGGACATTGCTACATGAAGCCACATCACTGACCAACCTTACAGTAACTGGCCAGGGGCTGCCTCCTAAGGCACAAGAGCCATCTCACATCTTAGCATTCTGTTTTGGACCAATTTCCCTCTGATAGGAGGTTGAAGTTTTATTGCAAGGCCCAAGGAAGTGCATGAACATTGAATGCTTAAAGGAAAAGTAAGACCTTGGGGTAATTCAGACTGTACTGTACTACTATGCAAAGTTGAAAGAAAGTTTCCTGAATCCAGTTTGACAGGTTTACTCCCAGGGGAAGCTTGGTAGATAAACACCATGGGGTAACAAGGTAAGCTCTTACCTTTTCTGTGACAGCACGAGCACATTCTATCAACTCCCTTTTGGTGTAGCTGTCTGTAGGGCAAATCTGGAGAGCTCCAGCTTTTTGCACAAGAAAGATACACCCATGGCCAAGCTCCTGCACCCGAGTCTTGATCTGGAACCCGATCTAGATGGTAAAGAACGCACAGGGAAGAAAAAAAGAAAGCAAATAAATAGATGTCATGCTGATGCTCTGCCAAGAGAAATGGAAACACCATGTATCTGGTGAATACCAGTATTCTGCCCACCACCATATCCTCTGGAAAGATCAGAGAAAAAGCACAGCTGTAATTCCATCTACACATGAAGCACAACCCTATAAAAGGCTCCCTGATGCAACAGGGCAGGAATGACCCAGAGCCCAGGAAAGAGAAGGGGGTAAGGCAGGAACCCAAGTCGAATGGACATAACTGAAGCACACACAACTTTACATTTAAACAATGCTACTTCATTGTCCAGAACTGCCCTGTCAGTGTGAGCTGTACTCAAGGTATGTGCAGCAGGTGATAAGCACATGGTACTGTACATTGCTGAAACTGGGTCAAAAAGTACATCAGTATTTGATTCTCTTTGCTTGGTTTTGAACCTCACACAGTCTTCACTCTCCAGAATCAACCATGTCCATGTAGAGCACTGCAATAGGGAAAATCCTGCTATTACTGCTTCAAATTTATTAATAATCCTACATCCTCAGATGTGTGGTCCCTCTTCTGAAACATGATAGTTGTAGTCCCTGCATTTATGTCATCATTCTGGTGTGATTTGGGATTAATACATGAGCAGGAATCACAGCCATTAGTATCACAAATGGAATTATTTTAACCTCAGGCACAAAGTAACATGCAGAAATAGTAATTCAACTTCACAGTATTGAGCCAAGTGCAAGCCACTGCTTTTCACATACCTACTGAGCACAGAACCTTTAAGTGTATCAGCAGGGTGTGTAAGGCACAAAGTCAAAAACTCTTTAAAGGACTTGTATGTAGACAATCTGATACATCTGGAGAAGGTGAGATACCCTCTTACCCCATGCTGACAAAGTTGGTCTATGCTCCAGTAAGAAGAGAAGGGTTAAAGGGTAGTTGGTGCAGTTGTGCTCAGAGAAGATGCAGCAATTCCCAAAACAGGTTAATGCAACTGAGGTGAACAGCCCATCTTCCTCACTTAGCACAAGGCAAGTAAGATGCTTCTCCCACATCACATTCCAACTCTGAGCTATGGAGGATGTCCTTCAGCAAAAGATAGTTGTTCTGCAACTGCTTGCATGAATCTCACTTTCAGGATAGGAAGTTATACTTAAAATCACTTACAGGCAAGAAAAAAAAGCATATACATATTTGTGACTTGTCAAAACATGCAAGATTGAAGGAAAGCCACAGAGTAACAAGTTAAGAGTTTTAAAAGTTTTCTTTGTATTTGCAAGTTGCCTGTAAGTGAAAACCCCAGTAATTCAGGAGGTTCTGTTGTGGTCTATGGAATTATCCACTTTTATCCCGAGCTGTTTCTTTCTAAAACCAGACAGAGGTTTTGACAAAGACTTTCTGTTCTTCGACTGGGCAAATCTTATAACAAGGCTTGTCACCTTTACTGTGTTTTTCACAGTAAAAGAACACCCTTGTTAACACCACCGTGTACAGAGAATGAAGAGGTCTAAAAACTGCAGACCTCCTCTGGTTCTGCCGTAGCTGCAGCCATTCGGCCCTGGAGAGCCAAATGCCCATAGTCATTGGTCATTTGCGATGCAAGTCCTCCCAGCTCCTCCGGGTTAGTAACCGACTTAGTCATCTGAAAAAAGAACACAGGCAAGAGAAAAAGACAATTGACAGGCATGAGAAGAACTTGTTAATACACCCCAGATTAGAAGCACGCTCCTCTGTTTGGCCACGCTGATAAAATGGGGTAATCCGCTTGCCATGGAAGGGACGTGTCCTCCAGCAAGAATTCCAGAAGAAACCCAAGCAAACATGCTTTATTAGAGTCATGGCAACTGGGCAGTTGCTGCACATACAGAGGAATCCAAGAGCAGCAGTTAGAGCCAATACTTCACTCTTTACACAGAGGAGCCCTTGCCAGGGACAGTTATTCGCATTGGGAAGGAAAGTGGGGCTTGTGTGTCACAGCCACCTTATTTTATCAAAGGTGAGCTAATCCCCATCAGCCTCAGCTGAGACGTGGAAGCACGGAAATGGAAAAAATCTGAAGACCAATGCAAAACACATCTCAGATGAGGGAACAGGATGGAGAAGAAATAGGCAGGATGACACAGAACGTCTCAGTAGAATGTCAGTATAAATAACTGAATCTCTCTCTAGAAAATTCCTACCTTTTAATAGTGATAGTTCTTCTGTCTCAAATTAATGTCAGTAAGAACAACAGAGGTCCATCCCTGGGACAAAACTAGTTTTAGACAAATTTCTACTGCCATAGATAGCAGAATCATGGACCTGTCTTGAGCGCAAGAACAATCAACTGTGAAAAATCCTGTCTGTAGCATTCATGAACAGCCACCTCAACTCTCTCAACAACGAATTAGCAACCACAGTACTACTAGCAAACAGTTCCAAGGGAAAACACATTATGTATCACTGTGAAACAAGTCAAGAAAAGTCTCAATTCAACAGGTGTCACTTTTTTCAAACCCAGCTGAGTCAGAAATGAAAGAAAAGGCCAGTGTGGGATGCTGATCTGCATTCTTTCATTAAGCATTATAGGCCTCTGAAAACACTGATGTTATTTCACTGGCCACATGAAGCAGTAAGAGAGAGTATCCTGAAGTCACTGATAAACAAAAGGTGGCATTTCAGCCCAGTTAAATGGGCTGATGAGAAAGCATGTGGTTTTCCTTTTATTTCCCCTTGAAAATGAGCCAAATAAAGAGCTTTGGTGCAGAAGAGCCACAATACAATTCCTCCTGTAGAGGACCCCTCTATGATCACACCACTAAAATGCAAGAGTTAAATTGACAAAATCATCACTCCTTTTGCTCCAATACCCCAAAAGAGATAGGGTGATTGAAAATTTGATCAGGAATGTCTCAACAGTGCACAAATAATTCCACGTTCCTTATGTACACAGAATTTGGACCCTGTAAAGGTAATTTCTTACCATTTCCTGTGCTGTAACAGCAATGGCTTTGGAATATTTCACCACAGTGGTCTGATAATCAACAAAAGTTCCTTTTGGATCTGGAGGTGTACCTTCATCCAGCTGCAAGACAGAGGGAAAAACACAGCATTAAAAAGTCACAATAAACAGCATACTTTACAGGCAATAGGAAAATTGTACTATATATTCAGTTCTATGATCCCTCCCTTCATACACAAGTGAAAATAGTGCACCAGGATGTACAGAGAAGCTCAGCAAATACTTGAGCCCAGGTTATGGGCATGGAAGATGCAGGGAATGTACAGTGCAAAGTTTTTGAGCATGAGGTTTGCTTCTCATGCAAGGTCAAACAATCTGCTCTTCTCAACTAATAGAGAAAGGAAGGTGCAACAGCTACAAACCAAAATGTTCATGCCAGAAGATAATGCAAAAATCTCCTTATGTGCTGAAGTCTTCAGTCTTTTAAGTCAGGATAGGAAGAGTCAAATATTTGGATTGAGCTCATGTACACTTTGCAACTATACATTTTCAGTAGAATGCATTACAAAGCATAGCAGAGCATTTCAGGCTTGGACATCACCTTCTCTGAAAGTAACTGGCTTCAAGGTTGGCCTGCTGTTCATTTAAGAAAGATTTCATACATAAAAGATAAGGGGAAAAAAGGAACAAAAATAAGAGGTCACAACCTCTTATAATAAGATGATAGTTAAATGCCAGAATATTACCAAACAAACTATTTTGTAGGAGTTTTACTGACAGGTACCAAGTAGGTTGTAAACATGGCTCACATCAGTTTTATTTTACAATATTCAAAATCAAATAATCTTCAGGTTTCCTGTGACAGCATTTCATGACTGACCACTGAACCAGAACCAGTTTGTCCAAAGCTCTGCAATGTGGATCAGCTTTCAAGCACAGAGTGAGAAAGGAGTCAATTTCTATGCTCACCTTGGTCATTGCCTCTGCAATCGAGTCTACCATACCTCCAACCATGCCAACTTCACTTGCAGCTTCATTTAAAGTGACCATGATGTCATCCACAGCCTCCTTCATCAGCTGTGCAGCCTCAGTGATGGCATCGTGAGTATGAGATGCCTGGTGGACACAGAACAAGAAAACCAAGATATTCAGAGGATGTTTTCTCTGCAAAACAAGGTTTGAATCAGAAGTGTAAGAAATTAAAACAGTAAAGGCACTGAAAAGAACACTTCTGGGCAGAGATGACAAGTAAAACACTGCAGCAAAGCAGACAAAACAAAACTTGTTAACTCCTCCAAAGATGGCGGCTCTCTGGAAGGTGCAAATCACACCTGAGTTACGAACAGTTGTGTGCTGCTGCTTTTTCCTGGCAAGAGTCCCCATCCCATTGGACCAGACAAGGCCTGGCTTTTAACCATTTGCTTGCTCTATAAGAGCCTAGATAGCTGCTGTCACACCCTGACTTTGTGCCCCTGAGAGGATGCTGTAAGAAGACTGGAATCCTGTCTTGGACAGGAGAGCTGTCACTGACACTTGGACTGCAAACATATCTCTTGACTATATAGCAGCTACGTGCTGGGTTTTCTTGCCTTCCTCTCTCACCCCTAATGCCACACAACCACCTTACCTTGGGGTTTCCTCCCCCCTCTTTGGCAGCATACAGCATCTGTAAGGCAGATTCTGCTAGAGTCTTGCTCTGGTCCAACACAGTCATCTGTTGCTGATGATTCAGTGTCTTGGATGCCACACCAACTGCAGCTAAAACAAGGGGTTCGAAGTAACTTGCCAGCTGTGTTACCTAAGAAAGCCAGAACAACCCCAGAAAGCCATTAACCACACTTCTCAGGTGAAACTGAGAGAAAACACTTTCCCTGTTTACCACTGGGATGTGGGTCAGCTCAAGGAGCACAGTGCTTCTGTACTGTACAGCGTTGGGTTTGGATCATGTGCCCAGGGATTGTCTCCCCTCACTGTCCAACTCCTTTGCAAAGCCACTCGTCCTTCAGGAGCACATGGTCCTCTGAGGTTGTATGTGACTGATCAATACTGTCACAGGAGCCACACCCTGAAAAGCATCTCCTCTGGGCAGGGGAGGAGCCTCTCAATCTTGCTGCCTCTACAGTTTTCACTCTCAAGAATGTATCACAGGATGAAAACTTGCTATGTGAGAAACTTCAAATCTTGCAATAACCGTGGTAAATATGCTTTCGATATGTGCATTCTAACATTTGTTTTTATGGACAGACATCTTAGGAGTTTGACTCTACTTACAAGCCATATAACAGAGGAAGAAATTTACAAAAAGCCCCTAACCAAAATCCCCAATGAGAGTATCTTTTCTCTGGCCCAAAATATAAAAACGTTTATTTGGTCTTGGCTCCGAGTATTTGAAAATTCCCTATTTTTTCTCCTTACAAACGTGTTCTTCTGCTCTCCTATAGAAAGAGAAACTGCTATGAAATTGGGGTCTTCCCTAACATTCAGCTGTGCAGGATTTCAAATGCCTTTGTCATGGCAGGACAGTACCTTGTGCCCCAGCTGAGCTGCCTCTCCCCGGGCTGCAGTGGCTATGGGATCGATGAGGTGGCCAATTTCCTGAACAACTGATGTCAGCTGCTCCTGCAGAGCCTAAAAGAAAGAGAAATTATCAGTTGCTATCACAGCTGTTCTCTTATCCAGTACCACACTTGACAATCACCCTGAGACCAGCCAACATCCTCAAAGCTGTTCAAGTGACGTGCTATGGCAGAGTGCAGAAATGCACACTGCTGGTTTTCCTCACATACTGGCTGGTTGCTTTTCCCTTACCCTCTTTCAACAGCAGCAACCCTGAGGTGGGCCTGCTCCCCTTAGGTTTATATCTGGGGAGAGTGCTGACAGTAGCAAACTCAGGGCTCGGTGTCCTTTCTCACTGCAATGTGATCAAGGCCCCCCTCACATCTCCCAAGCTATTTTTGCCCTGACAAAGATTTAGTATCACTGCACCAATCACAAAACTGGCAGGAGCACTGATTTAAGCATGAAGAAACATTGTTTGAAGGAGAAAATACAGTGCAAGAATAAAAAACTCTGCCTCAGATTTTGAAGCGAGCGGGACAAATCCACTGGCAAAGGAAAAATGTCTGAAGGACAGAGATCAGGAGTGACCTTTTGAATACAATCTGCAGGACAGCAGTAAACATATTAAAAGCATATTAATGGCCTGGTCAAGACATAAATACTGGGTTTTAATTCAGTGGCACTTGATATCTTGGCAGCCATCAGGATTAAGGTCACTCTCACGATAGGCAAGAGAAAAAAAATACTATTTTTGCCCTTTGTTACATTCCTTTACTGCTTTATAAATAACTGCCATTTTTGGTAACATTTACTTCAGTTCAACATGGGTGAAGACAATAACTTCATAATTTCAAGAAAAATGACTTATGACATGTTTCCTGCAATGAATTCTTTTGCACAGCTTTATTTGATGTGACATGTTTCTAGTATGCAGTGTTACAGCCTGAAGAAACCACTCCAATAAACATATAATTTCAAGAAGCAACAGTATAAAAATATATAAATACCAAGATGAGAATCTGAGTGTGAGTTGAGACAAGGAAGAGGGCAGAGAAGGAAGCTTTTTTAAAGTGAACATATCAACATCAACTTCAAATTTCACTTACTAAAGGACAAACTAGGCATTAAGAAAAAAAGAACATTGACATTTATGTCACTGGACTTCTAGTAATAGACTAACTTCAGAAACAAATGTATTATGAATCTTCAGAAACTAATCCTGGCTTCCACACAGCAAGGCACCACAAAAACTATCAGTCTGTCATATCAGCATAGGAAGTCAGAGTAATATGTGGGTGGCAGTGAAAAATAACTGCTTTCACCCCTGGTACTCCGTGGTGATTCTGGGCTCTTGGAGAAGCGATACACTTTGGTCTGTGCATGATTTTGCCTGAGAAGACCCCAGTAAGGACACTTCCCCCTCACTGACAGTGGATGGTGCTGTGATTGAGCAGTGCCCACACTGCTGTTTGTGCCTGTGCTCTCTGCCTCACCTCCACAGAGATGTCATCCCTGGTGGCCAGGCTCTGGCTGACGGCAGCGAGCGAGGCCTGCTCAATGTCCCTGATGCATCTGTTGATCCCATCGATGGAGAAATCACATTCTCGCTGCCCTGGGGCCTTGTCCCTGCAAGACAGACACCCTAAACTGAGCATTGGCAAGGAGCAGGGTCTTTCCTGAATGCACACAGGCCCACCCTAAAACAATAATAATAAATACAGCTGTGTCCCACATATTGCATGTTGGTACACGATCTACAAGGAGGCAATATTAGCTAGTGTTCATTTTCTACAGCATTCTTTATTACATTTACCTTAGAGTGAATTGGGGGTGGAACCAGAGCAGGAGAACAGAATACAAACACAGAACAGCCCTGTGCTGCAGGGTGCTCCAGTCATCAATTGTGATTAAACACCCAGTGTAACTGGGGACATATTGTGCATCACAGAGTGATTTCCATCAGTGAAAACTAACAGTGCTAATGGCCATATGGCATTTTTCTTTATGAACAGCTGTTCAATTACTACAAAAGACATACCTGATGGAGGTAATAAGACTCTTGATAGAATCTGAGACTGTATGGGAATGCCCTGCTAGTACAGACCATGTAGGAGGGTCTTTGGGATTGATAGCCAGAGAACGGGCAGTTTTGATCAGTAAAGATGAGCTCTCCAACATTGTCTTAGCTGAAATCAGAATTGGCTCCTGTGCTCGTGAGCCCTGTGGTCAGGGAGTATAAGAACAGAAAGAACATTTAAATTATTGTTTGAGTTCAACTGCACTTTCTGCTCCTAAAAGTCTATTTAATAAACAGCATTGAAATGGAATTATAATTTCCTCCATTGTACTATTGTATTCACAGATAGTCAACACAGAAATGGAACAAAAATAATCAGTCCAACAGCTTTCTCTGAAACATAGTTAAGAAACATGTCTCAAGTTAAGAAATGCAATTTCCAGCTGAGAAACAAGAGAAAACAATGAAACTTGTCTAGCTGCAAACTACAGAAATACCACTGAGAATACATTTTGTCACCAAAATTGTTGTCATCAACAGATGTGCCCTTTCCCCAGTCAGACAACTAACTCCAAGTGATGATGATGACTCTTGACTGCATTATCTGTGTTATCTGTTTTATTGCCAATAATCTGATAGACCCAGGTACCACAGACCTGGAGGACACACTTAGATTGCAGTTACAGCCCCTCAGCTGTAAGACTGCAGCAGCTACTGCCTCATCTGATATTGCCATCTGGATCTGACAAAAGCAGGAAGCAGCCTTTGGAGGGCCTGTAACAATACATGACCTCTACTCCAAAGCTTTTACAAAGCTTGAGGGGTTTGCTTTTTTATCTCTTTTCCCTGTGAAAAAAAACTCCAAATCCAATGAATCCTTCATTAGTCTCTTCACATTCTATTCTGCTGTAGTTACACAGTTTGAGGATGGAGAACTTGTGGGCAAAAAGGAAAAAACCCAGGAACATCCCTTCAATTCCTTTCAGAACTAACCAGGTTTCATTTGTTAAAATTGCTCTTGAGGGAAAACAAAGGGGATGTTTACTATTGTATTGCATGGAAGAATCCAGCTACTAAAACATGCAAATGACCTGTGCTGTATGGTTTTTTTAACAGCAAACTTGCAGCACTTACTGTAACCAAACTGTGCATTCTACTGGTAGGAAAGTCAAGGTCAGAGGTTAAACAAAAGACAGCAGAATGCCTTGTGAACACCCAGAAACCCAAGGAGATACTTTGGGGTCTTTACATTAACTCTTTCCCAACATGTGATTAATTCAACATTTTCAACTTTTGGAGGATGGAAATGCAGTATCCTGCCTTACCTCAGTGCTGATCTGTGCTGGGATGCTGACAAATTCTGGGTTTGAAGCAAATGCTGTCAAATTTTCCACAGCCTCTATTAAAGGTGCAGTGGCAATTCTGCACTTGTTGCGGTTCTCCTCAGAGAAATCTCCATCCAGTGCCTGGAAATGAAATCAGGATTGAGCTCTGTCTGAATGGCTTTCTTCAGCAAAATTGAAGGAAAGTGGCTTAAGTCTTCCTGGTTTTAAACTGCTGCATGTTTACGATATTTGAAAGCTCCTCCACAAAGTTGATGAAAAGAATGTGATCTTTTAGGTGTTTGTTTCTTTCCTCAGCTGGTTACTGACCCTAAACTTTAAACTGCTGCAGGTTTTCTGTCACTGCACTCCAGGGAGTCTCTCAAGTCTCTCTCTGATGAGGCTCCAGTCTCTCAAGTGTCCCAGGATCTCACACTCCAAAGGGTGGAAGGGGCTAACTCCCACCTTTGTGTGGTTTGTGAAGGTGCTTGTTTCCTATAGACCGATTTTGAAAATTTTTAGTTATTTCTGTTTTAAGCAAAGCAGTAATATATTGCTCTCATTTTCACCCAAGTCAATAGATCTCTCTCACAATCTCAGCATAAACATTTCAGCTAATGAAATCAGATTAGATCAGTTAATGGCTTCCAGAAGGCTTCAGAATTGTAAATTCTCCATGGCTTCACAAGTGTTATTTCTCCTTGCATGAAAAAACCTACCCCCTACCAAGTTGCTGGCAGGACTCTGGAAAAATAAAAGGTTACTATTAACAGGAGACTACTAGCAATGCAAATGGCTTCTATTTGGTTCCCACTATTATTTACTTACTTTTTTTTTCTCCTATAGATAAGGTAAACCTGTCAGAAAAAGCTCCAAAAATCTCCATATACTGGAGAAGCTAACACCATTAAGAACCTTCACATTCAGTTGCTTGCAGATTATTCTTATCGTGCAAGCTAATAAAATACACTAATGCTGAGGGGGTCTCATACTAGATGAGGTGGCTCCTAATATTAAAATTGCCCAGTTTTTTTCATCCTGAATTCAGCAGTTGCATCACTGAACATGTTTTCCAATTCAGCTCTTCAAAAATGTAATCAGTGATTTTTTTAAAGCACGCATATCCAAGAAGGCAAAAAGATATTCCTAACTGTTCTGATTCTGTCTCAACAGGAGGAAAAAAACCAAACAAGAAAACCCCCACAGTTAAGTAGCATTTGTACCTTGATAGTTTTAACCAGGTTTGCAGTGCTGTTTGCAACTTCCTTGGCAGACTGCACAAAGTGTCTCTTGGCAACAGGATTTGCTGTTTTTGAGGAAGCAATGCGACAAGCGTTGCACAGAGCAGACGTGTGCTTGGCCACGATGGTGGCAGCTGATAAAACCTGTAAAAACCAGCACAGGACAGGAACAGGGTTAGAGGGGCAGGACAGTGTCCACACGGCAGCTCCAAAGCCAGGCACCAGAGACAAACCAGCGTCCAGAGCCTGGCACCAGAGTCAAACCAGCGTCCAGAGCCCGGCACCAGAGCCAAACCAGCACCCAGAGCCCGGCACCAGAGTCAAACCAGCACCCAGAGCCCGGCACCAGAGACAAACCAGCACCCAGAGCCAGGCACCAGAGTCAAACCAGCGTCCAGAGCCCGGCACCAGAGTCAAACCAAAATGCCTCTGACTGGACACAAAGCCAAGCCCTGTGTGCTGACAGGGATGGGGGTCCCTGCCACCCTCTGCAATCACCTGTGAGGGGCTGCTGGCTGGATCCACCAGGTTCTGACAAGCCATCTGGATCGCTTGGTTGGCACGGGCAAATTGGATTGGGTCAACGAGGCCCTGCTGACCGGCCTGGCTGTTCGGATCTGAGATCCCCACCAGGTAAGCAGCCTAGAAATGGGGAAAAGGAGAAAACAATCCTAATAAATCGTGCTAAATCTGGGATCTCTGGTAAGCTGGCCATATGTCATAGCACATGGTGGTCTCAGATTATTCAGAAATCATACTGTGAAATACAATTACCATTTATTTTTAGCAATACATCTCCAGAATCCACTGAAACCAAGAAAACATACCCTTACACTTGAGAAATTTAATTAGTTGAAACAAAACTAACAACCCACTGTTTGGACAGCTGCTATCCCTGAAAACATTGCTTGTCACTTGCACAGCCAATGGAGAGAGCTTTAATGGTCAGAGGTACTGGCAAGTTACTTACTGTATGTTACTGTAAACTACTGTAGTTATTTACTGTTATTAGCCACAGTTGGAGGCAGTGGGGGTTTTTGTCAAGACTACAAAAACAATCCAACAAAGGCACTTGTGCTGAGTGCAGGTCCCATCAGGCCTGCAGCTGCTGGTCTCACTGCAGCTCAAGGTGTCTGATGGCCAAGTTTACCTCCTCTCTCAGTTATAAGTACACAACTTACCTGAACTGTCACAATCATATATGAAGATTCCTCATATCTATTACAGATACCATTATCTGTCACCTTAATATGCCAGTAAGGCAACTCAGAGTTAGATGTGGAGGAGATTTAGTCCATACTGCGGTATTACACATTTGGGAAATCAAAACAAGGTTTTCAGATGCAGAGCAGGATCCTCCACAGCCAAATCCTTCACCAAGGTGACTGTCAGCTCTTTATAGTTCACTCAGTTATCAGATCAGTGAAACCACAGAGATCAGATCCTAATTAGTTGTAGCAGCTTAAGAATTTTGGTTATTCCACAAGTGTCTGAACAGCTGAATCAGGTTTCTTCTTAGTTCCAATGGCAGAAATTTGTAGTGCTCCTTTAAGAACTTTTACAAACTAGAATTTGATTCATTACTTTTCACTGTGGCTTCTTTGTGCATTTCTCCATGGTACAATAGTTCTGAGCTTGAGCTGCAAACCTGAATTCCACATGCTGCAGCTTTGCTTTATCCTCAGCAAAGCTTCTTTCTAGATGTCATTTCCCTTCCTTAGAAAATAGTGCATGTTATTGCACTCTGCTCCTCCTGCAGTTTGTGCAATTTCTGTGGATCTGCACAGAACACACTGTTATACAAAGCTGTCACTTGCTTGACCACAGGAAGTGAAGTTCAGATTTACAAACCTAGAATATGAGCTTGATAAAAAATAAAAACTTAATTGCTTTACAGCCTTCAGTCTCTTACCTGAGCTGCTGCCTCTGTGAGGCCACAAAGAGCCTTAGATGCAACTCCAACACATTCTCCAAAGACTAAAAGATCCCCAGTTTTTGCATTCTGGGAAATGCCTGCCATTGATTCTCCAAGAACCTCAGAAATTGAAAAACAAAGTTAGCTTCCAAATATGCATCCCCACCACTTAGAGGCAAGCAATTGCTGGCCTGAAAGCAATTTCGGCCCACAAACCCCTTGGACTTGGCTTCCAGAATTTTCACACTTGACTGAACTGGGCACATTGCTCTGTGTGGTGTGAGGATCAGGCATGCACAGCGACCCTGGACTGACAGGGAACATAAGCACTACTACTGCTCAAATGAGGGGCCAGAATTAACCCTCATTAATTTTGCTGTCATCCATTAGTCATCACAGCTAGCCTGGCACTGGGTGCATTTCACAGACTGCAGAACATGACAGCCAGTCCTGCACATGTTGTTGCCACATCCAGGATCATCTTTGGAACCAAACTCACTGAAGCTCAGTGAAAATGAACATGGACTTCTGGAACCATCTCAGTGTCAGAATGCACATGAATTCCCACATTATGTCCCAATGAATTCAGTTCACTTGGCTTTGAAATTCAAAATGAGCTCTGACTGCAGTAGAGCATTAGATGCAAGATTAGGTGCTTTCTTCCATTAGGTGCTTTCTTTTTCTTTTAGAGAAGCAGGAATATGAGATAATTCCAACACATCAAATAATAAGGACACCAAAAGCCAGCTTCAAAGGAAGATGTACAACAGGGTTCAATGAACAAGAACTGAAGAGATTTCCCTCAGGTTTTTTGACCTGCTGGGGTGTCTGGACTGCTCAGACATTTGGCAAAGCTGTTCTGCACAGAACAGTACAGTGGGATATCATTGCCAAGCCCCCTCATTCATGCTTTGGGTTGTTCTAACATAGCTGCAGTGAAAACACAGCACTCCAAAGTATGACATGCTGTCTAGTGCACAGGAGAGGAAGAGAGAAGAGAAGCTTTCAGAGAGTTGTGTACCAGTCACTTAATTAAAAATTTCCTACTGAGGCAATGCATCTTCTAAGTGACCAAAACCTGAAATGACCTGTAAGAGACCTATCTCAGGCAGTTTATCAAGGAGGGTAACAGCCATTTTAGCTCTTAAACACTGACTGCAGCTCTAACATTCAATATGCATGTGGAAACTTCTGAAAATCCAAACACACTTTACTGACAGAGAGATGGGAAAAAGAGATTACCTTGGAGTTTTCCATTACACCCTCAATACAATCAAAATATGAGAGATCGCTCACGGGTTCATTTGGGTTATCCAGCATTCCCTTAACTGTCTGAAATAATGGAAATTGATTATTGACAGAGTCTGAAATACTGAGCTGAGAAGAACACAGATCACATTTATCCTGCTTATCCCAGTGTAATCTTACATGTTTGTCTCCAGCAAGCAGCCAAAGCTACACACTTCCTGAGGGTGTGCCAGGCAGGAAACCACACCCGACAGGAACCCAGCTGTGGGAACTGTGTTTGTGCACCTCCAACCTTTTGGAAATTCAGGTTTATCTCATGGTTGTGATGAGTGAGTGATATATGGTCAGAGCTGCTCAGCTTGACATGAGGAAATCTGGTTTTCTGTTAGGTGTCAACAGTGTAATACGTTTTCAGTACTATTTGAAATTTCGTAAATGAATTTAAAGGAGTGGTAAGAAAAACAGCTGCTATTTGTTGAGCACTGTCTGGAAACACAAATGAACTGAATACACATTCACCACCTGCCTGCCTCTTACAGTGTCAACAGATTCCCCCAACACAGGAAAATTTTCTGTTAGGAAACTACATATAGTTGGGTTTAAATTCTTTTTCTGAGGTGATTCTGAGTCCTGAAAATAACAGTGTGACAATCAGTCACATTCATTGAAAAAAATGAATTAAATTAGATAACAAGACTTGTAAAAAGCTGCAAAATGCAGGAGGCTAATTCTTTTTTAAATAAAAATATCTATAGCACATCTTCTTTCAAGTTTTAAGGAACATTATTTTACTGCCAAAAGTCAAGGAGAAAAGACTCAGTCTTTCTGATGAAAGTGAAATCAATTAAGCAGAGAAAGATATTGGCAGCTGTATCTGACATTTGCTTTCCACCTAAAGGAAATCAAGGCATGATTTTAAACATTTAATTATCAAGTGAGAAGCCAGTAACAGGAGCTAGTCAGACAAAAAATGTAAGGGAAACAAACATTTGGGGCCCACTTTTATAAGAAGTTTTGAAATATAATAATACCTCCAGTTCTCTGAGTGCATTATCACATTCCTTCTGCCCAGGAGCTTGTTGGGTGCACAGTGTGATGAGCTGGTTTATGCTCTCAGTCACAGCTCTGGGGAGAGCAGGAGGAAAAAAAGGTGGATTTTAAAGTTGAACTATTCCCCTTAGTAAAACTTCTGTCATTAACTGTATACTGCATAAGGATATAGAGCTTGGATCTTCTACCACGTGGCTGAGCCCAGCAGCCAAACTGGTGGCACCTCTGGGAAAACACAGGTGGCAAAGGACAGAGCATCTGGCAGCAGGCCAAGGCCAACATACAGTGGCACAGTCACAAAGTGTAGCTGCTAAAAAGTATTTCAGCACCTCTCCAGATCTGAGATTAACTCAATCATTTCTCAACTACCACCCCAGAAGCCCTAAAGGATACAGAAACAAGTGTCTGGTATGGAAAACAATGGTTGAATATAAAGTAATATAAAGAGGGTGAATAATGTTATTTACCTTTCTCTAGCAAAGTCTTGTGTCTTGTCTGACATACTGTAATACACAATCCTGATATATATCTCTATAGTCTCTTAACAAATCAGGGTATTTTCTCTTAAAGTGAGAACTGATATTTTCCCCTAGGTTTATAGCCACAGAGTACAAGTTATGCAAAAGCATTATGTTCTTGTGGGAGTTCACAGCTCTTGGACAGAGGCTGACCCTGACACACAACAGTCACTACCTTGCTGATGAATGCTCTGATAATAGGCAACATTCATTATAGCTACATTCATTCCAGGCTCATGACTAACAGCCCAGGAAAGTGGCATCTAGAAGCAGAGAAAATCAGTGAAATTGGAGTGTGGAGAATATACTTTCCTCTGGCTTTGGAAACTGAATGGCATTTGCATTACTTTCCCTTTCAGAAAACAGGTAATGTACCAATAAGATGATTACCTTGGGGGATGGTATCCTACTGCTACAAAAGGAAACAGGATGTGCTTATTACATTTAACATGTTCATGTTAAATTCCAGGGCAAAAAGAATGGAAATTAATAGACAGAGTTGTTTAACTGAGACTCCTACCCTTGTCAGCAGCTTTGGTGTCCTTGTGGAGGACCTGGTGTTCACCTGCTGAACATCAGTGATTGCTATGCACCAGAAAAATATCATTGCACACAGACATAGGAAAAAATGACAAAAATTCAAAGTTCTGTTCACTCCCAGAGAAACTTCACACAAAAATGTCTTGTCTGCTGTTGATTCTCATCTGAGACACAATTCATACTGACTCAGAGAATATCAGCAGTTGAAGAGAGAGAATTATCAGCTTTGTAGAGGAGGCCACATGGTCTTACAGATATCATTACTACATACCAGGTACCTCTCCCAGGAGTCCCTCCAGTGCACAAAGATTATTCTGAAAACCATTTGGACACAGCAGAACCAGGAATGTGGCCCCTCAAACACCAGTCCCAGAGTGAAAGAGGACTGCTAGCACTCTAAAGGCCACATGTTTGTGTGCTATATTTGATGAAAATATAACACACAAATACTTGGACCCTGCAGGGAACTCAGCCAGTGCTGCAGTCCTGTCAGAGGTGGTCAAGAAAAATGCCTCCACAAGGAAGCCAAAGCTGCTGAAAAAGCTGAAGTGTCTCTTACAGCTGGTGCAAATGGGGAAGAAAGCAAAACAAAGCCAACAAAACCCTCAGACTAATCGCAGTACCACAGATGATGAGAGAAAAATGAGAAGAAAAGCTATCTTATAATAAAGCTTTTTTTTTCATTTTCATGAGAAGAAAGAAAGTAAAAATATTTGACTCTGATCGTGTCATAGCAGGGAGAGAGAAGAGAGCCCTGGCAGGCTTGTCACAAGCCAGAACAGAAGATCTGAGAAGGGAAGTACAGTGTCTCCCTAGTACCTGAAACACAAACTGTATTTACTGCAGTATTTACTACACAGAGGTATGTGGTGTCTGTGTAAGGTCTCACACATGCACACACACACAGAACAGCTGGCTCCCCTCCCTTTTCCTATTACATGCCTCCACAGAGGGAACACCAACCTGGCAGGAACTTACAACTACCTGGATTTCACTGGGGTGAAATTCCTCTACACTCCAATGAGGAATGCTCCAAGCCTAAAGCAGAAATGTGGAGCAGTTTGAAACTGCAGCAGTAACAAAATCTCCTGTGACTCTTTCACTTTCAAGCAGCTTGTCTCTGGTTATCTATAATTTTTTTAGATGCTATTTATTTCCAGGGAGACAGGAGACATGTACATTTTTTTTAACAGAATATGATGAAGGAAAGTAGCCTAAGTTCTTAAGGAAGACCTTTGCTGAGGGAGTGGATTTATAATCCTAAAGTAAGGGTATGCTCCACTGAAGAAATGTAGCATCTAACCCTTTCAAGCATTCCTGATGCACACATGCACACTGTTAGTGATAGGTAGCTACAATTTTTAAGCACATTTTATCTAAGAAAACTATTCAATTTCTTTTCTCTCAGGGATTTAGATGCTTAGTGTTAGCTATTGCCTTGTCAGAAGACAGATGGTGAGAAAACAGAATGTAAAATACACTGATTCCTTTCAAAAACCAGGCCAAGTAATGCTGGTTCCTATTTCCACCAAGAATAACAAGTTGTACCAGTTGAGGAACTACTCCAACATAAGCAACTCTCCTCTGGCCTACTTACATTTACACAGAACTACAGGTTCCAACCCCTCAGTTAACTGTCAATAGCAGAAGAATATATAAACACAATATAAATATTGCAAAGAAAATTGAAAACAAAGCAAGCAACAGATCCTTACCTTGCTGCTGCTGCTAAGAGGTTTTTGGCATTCGGAGCTCCAGGATCAACAGACAGAGACTTGGCAGCCAGTAACAGCTTGCTGGAAGCCATAGAGATGCTCTTGAGGTTACCTATGACTTGAATCTGGTCCTCTTTAGTCTGGAAAGCCACAGCAGCATAACATTAAGTACAAAATTAGCAATTGAGAGAGTGTGCTAAAACCACACATGGAAACCCAGTTTGCTGATCCACCTGAAACCACTGACACAGGTGAGCTCAGATGGCCCAAGCCTCTGTTCTCCCAGACAGGTGCCTCTAGCTTCACTTAGAGAAGAGAAAAAGACCCTTACAACAAATAGCTTGGCTTCTAACAATGGTGGTATTCACAAATGAGCAATGGAGAAACTTCACTACTTGTTGAACAATGCTTTTGTTGTCAAGACTCTTATGTGTCTCTGCCTGGCACAACTGCTTCACATTATTCAGTCAGTGTACACTCTCTGTATTCTGGCATCCTCTGTGCAGCCTGCAGCTCTCTAGCATCTAACTGGGATTGCTCACACAAAAATATCCTCCACAAAGTCATTTTTCCCAAGAAAATAAGTTTCTATAAGCCTACTTTGCCAACATTCTGACTTGGATGTTTTATTACTTATTTTAAGCCATTGCTTGAAAAGGGAAACCTATATTTAAATAGAGTTGCAGGAAAGTACTGCACTTTCACAGCAAACAGCTGTGACTAGATTCTTCTGCCAATGATCAGCAGAAGTGAACCCATTTTTTCTAAGTCTGTTCACAGTTTTATGTAAAGAGGTCGTATATTATTCAACTGATATGAAGAGCTTTTACTCTATATTGGCTACATTTTACTTCCTCCCTACCCCTACATTTTGCTAGTCACCCAGAACACCTGGTATTGCCTCTGTTCAGGCCAAATAACTACACACAGAAGCTTTTCTTTTGAAAGAGCAGCCATTAATAGCTAAGATGGTTACCATCCCCTGTGTCAGCAGGATAAGCAAATTCACCAGAGCCACAAGGTCATCAGCAGCTGGATTCTCATTTCAAGCAGCCATTTGCAGTATAATAGAAGCAACCCTTCCCACAAGCTCAGAGCTTCAGCACACCTTTGTACCTTTGAAGCTCAAACTACACAGAGGAGTACAAAGTTGTATTTCTGACAGACCACAGAAACAAATACCAATATCCTGTGGGAGATGCAAATGCTGTTTTCTCTGTTTTCCAGATAACCAGCTCCAGATAACTCCCTCACAGCAAACATCTCCTCACACACAGCATGCTGTGCTGCATGTAGTGCTACATAAACAATGTCCTGCACTGCCAGAGGTTATGGCCAAGATTATCCCTCAATTAGCATGATCAAGAACTTACTTGTGCTTGGCCAGCCATTTCAATACCAGCATCAAGAAATTCATCAAAGTCATCACTGAATTTCCCAGAGGCTGCAGCCAGCTCCCCACTTTGGCCCCGTGTAGCATGGACAACTTCTCCAGCTGACTGATTCAGGTCTGCTGCTGCCTGGTTCAGTTCACTCTGAGCTTCTTGAAATGACTTAGAACTTGGAGGTAGCTGTAAGAGACAAAGTTCAGAATTTTATGGTCTGTCACACCAGCTTGTCATGACTGGAGAGTTCAACACATGCTGAGAATACCAAATGCAATGGAGTAGTGAGCTGGAACCATGGGACAGCTGTCAACCAGAAATCTGTCCAGCAACTTGTGTCCTGCTGTTTCTTTCAAGGGCAGACAAGTCTGTCAGCTTTTCAAGGGACACAAGCATTGGCAGCTCTTCAGAATTACTGTAAACTCTCTCTAGTAAACCAGTTTGGCAAAAAAATCCTTATTTTATCCAAAGGCATTGCACAAACGTACCAAAAAATATTCCTCCTTCATTCACAGGATAGCAAGGTCAGTGATGGATGGAGAAAAAAAGCTGTTCAAATAGTATAACCTTCTGGCAAATTACCAGTGCAAAAAGAGGTTTTTGACATGAATGCTGTTAAAGAAATTAACAATTCTGCTCTTTACACAAAATGACCAAGCATTTTTTGACAGATCACAATGCTCCTTCAAGTAAACTGATCACTTCTAGAGGGGAGATGAACTGTAATTTTCTAATTTTCATATTCTTCAGGATGTTAAGTCATAGTTGCCATTTTCAAAACCAAAAAGTTAATACCAATCTATGACAATTTTAATATTGCCTTCACAAGTCACAGACACATTTCACCTTGCCCATAAAACTACAAAAACGTTATTTCAGTCTAAGTAGCAGCTGCCTAAAGGTGCATAAACTTAAACAGAGCTTACATGAAGCATACTGAGGGCACATTTACTAAGTAATGATTTGAGACATGGGGAACCCAGACCTGCTGTTCAGTTTTCTACAATATATTTCCACATTAAAAGCCATCTTACCGAATCAACAAGGAGCTTCTTGCTGGATTCCCCAATGCTCTTTAAGGCCACATCCACATCCTTTTGTCCAGGCAGACAGTTCACACAGTTATTCAAGGAGTGAGACACTGCTTTTGCCACCTACAACACACAAGTGAACACATTCATTCACACAGAGAGGCTCAGGTGCTCATTAATAGCAGTCACAGCCTCTACTCCATAGCCAGCAATTCCTACATTCTGACCCTTACAGGAAATTTATTGAGGCTTGCAACTGGGTCAGTTTGCTGCCCTGTAGATTTTATTTAGGCTCATCCATGTGACAGGATAGTGTTGGCAGGGCAGCCCTACAACTGCTCCTGGCACCTGGGATAAAGGCTGCAGCAGGTAAGGGAATGCCCCTGAAGTTATCTGTGTACTAATCACAGAAACTCATTGCATGCTACCTCTTACAAAGTTCTGATTAAAACAAAGGTATCTTCATAAGAAATTATTTACAATGCAGGCCAATTCTAGAACTTTTCAAATCAGTAAAAAAAGAATCGGTCACTCCTAAAGTATTCAAACATAGTGCTGCCACACATGAAAACATGCACTCACTTTTTGAATATAACATAGATATAGATCTTTTATTTGAAAATAATCAGTTTAATGGCTTTCTCACTTTTGCAGTCAAGCAGTTTCCTCACATATGTTGTGGGTAAAAGCACTGACCTGCACCTTTGTATATTTTTCTAAGAGCTGACTAAAACTCCATAGTTTGTACCATCTGCATTGTTTAACACAGACATGCTGTTACTGTCTGAGAGCTTCTGAAAGGAATAGAAAGTTGCCATACCTAGCAGCCTTATTTTCTGTCCCTCTCTCTCCTTACTGAATGCTGATTTGGAGTACATTTCCTGGGTGTTTGACAACTGCAGCTGCTCAAGTCCCAGCTTACCTGGGCTAATCTCTGCTGACTGTCTGCATCCCCCGGGGCAGCCAGGGCCTGTTTGGCCTCCTGGATCAGCATTGCAGAGCCTTCCATGACATCCCTGGCTGAATCCAGCATGGCATGGGCTGCCACAGGGTCACTGGTGGATGCTGCAACCCCTCGTGCTGCCTGAGCCAAGGTCTTCAAGGCCTGAGCCGTTTCTCTGGCAGCAACTCCTATGGTCACATGTCACCAAGGATTCTATTAGTACCTTTAAAGACAACCTTTGTATTTCATGACATGATCTTGCAGGTAATGATCCTATTGCAAAACAACACTGCAAATGCAATTTAAAGGAAAATTTTCAGACAGGAACACATTTGAAATACATAGTATCATTTGCTTAGAGAAATGCCTGTAGTGAAGCCATTAAGTAAATGTTATAGCCCAAAGACCACATTCTGAGCACAGCTCTCTACATCAGTGACTACATCTTAGTGAAACATTGAAAAAGAAAAGCTAAAACCTGTAGATGAGGTAAAACTGACACTCCAAGCTGCGGGGGAAGTGATTGTCTGCAAGAATGGTGTACAGAGTTCAGAGTCACAGCACAATAGTTTAATTTCAGGCAATCAAAAAAGAGATTACTAGGAATGATACAACTTGCTATAATCTAACATCACTGTGAATATAAAAACATATAAAAATAACGGAATGAAGTCACAGAAAGGATATAATAAAATTACTTTCTGTGATCTGTCTGGCCAAGGTTAAAGGACATCTATCAACTCCAGTGCTAAGGCATAGGACTATGTGAATAATGGTCTCCTTCTATTTATGAAATTATTGAGAAGGAACTCATTGCTTTGTAGGGTTTCCTACAATCTGATGATAAGAGAGCTACCAAATTTAGTTATTCATTATCAGCTAAATGTGCCTGCAAGTGTCTGTAGTCCCTTGCCTGATACTCAGTGCCTACTTCTGCACAACTGTGTGATAGAAACATGAGCCATTCTTATGAAATTCCATATGCTTCAAATGAAAGTAACTGTAAGTCCTAGAGCCCAGATGCAATTATAAACAATGAAGTGGTAATTGCCATAACTCATTTTATCAGTAATATTAGCAAAAGCTTTTATGGGAGCATTTGCAACAACAGCTTTCACTTCTAACAGAAATAAGGACATACAACATTTTAAACATCTACAATTCCTATTTTTGCCTATCTACTTTTGTCCCTCCTGTAGAGGTTTTTCCTTATTAAGGTGTTTTTTGTTTCTAAACTAAAAGCACAGGTACAAAAATAAACTGTAGAATCTGTGTGCCCAGGTTTCCTGTTGGCTTTACCTCAAACTAAGCAAACATGCTCAATGAATCAGCCAGAGCAGCTGCACTGTACACATGAAGTGGTGACACCTAGGAAGGGATGCAGTTCTGAATGTCACCAGGCTGTCCCCACCATGTTCATATCCTGTTGCTTCAAAACATATCCGAGGCACCCTTTAAACCTTCTGTCAGGACATTGCAACATTTCCAGTGGCACTGACCTTTAAAATGCAATACATCTTATTTCAGCCCTTCAGAGAGTTTCAGTGGCACATATTTACAAAAACAACAGATGTCCCAATCTATTGTGAATAAAGACAGAGCAGGTTGCACCACTGTTCTTTTATGAAGCACAAGTCACACTCACAAATCTCCATGACATACCACAATTCACTATCAGCACTAAAAAAAAAATGGAGTAATTCCTTGATTTGAGTCATCTGTGACAAGAAAACCTGTCACTGAGTATTTGATGGAAAGCAGAGGTTTCACAGAGCCATTATGAGTAAAACAGTACCTGTGTAGTGCTCATTGCCCTGAGCAGCACAAGTCAACAACTGGGCCATTGAAGAACCAACTGCTTTGGATGTGCTTCCCAGGTCCTGAGTGCATTTCTCAAGCTGTAGAAAATTGCAAGGGACAAAATACTTTGTTTAAGCTCACACATTTTAAACGGAACTGAAAAATTCCTCATTCCATAAAAACCTAAACTTTCACCTCAGCTACTGAATAAACACAGGTTCCCTGAAATCTGATTAGCATGTTTCCCATGTTCAGGATGAAATAAATTAACATATTAGGTAGTGTGAGCAATAAAACTTTTATAATTAGCAATGCAAGTAAAAACCTTCATCTAGGGAGGGCTTCTTTTCCCCCCCCCCCAAAGAAACCATTTCACTTTCTAAGTCTACTAGAACTGGCTGTCCTGATCATTACTGAAAGAAATTCTTTTTGACAAGACCAAAACATTACTGTTATCAAACTGTTACTCTATGAGTAACTCTAGTACAGAACATACTTTTGGTGTAGTAGTAACATATACTCCTTTTAAGAGAATCAATGCAAAATCCTATCAGCATCATCATTATCCAAAGTCTCATGACTTGTTTTGCCTCTAATATTTAAGTTTTTTAACAGCTAACTTTGTTTGTTTTTAAATGAAGAACATCCTTCCTCAATTACAGTTTCTCCTGGGAGAGGTTTTAACTGTCCATCCACAGCTGCCATCTTCGCATCTTGCAGTTCATTTTTGAGGGTCTGGACTGTATTCAAAGCAGAATCAATTTCCATTGGGCCACAAGCTTCATGAGCCTATCAGAAATCACATCAGTAGCACTGTTAGCAGCTGTATGCACCTTTCAGGAACAGCAAATGCTTCAGATCAAATCTCCCCTCCCATATTATTTCTCTTCCTACTTTAGAAGTCATTGTGAGGCCCCTAAGTGTCACACATCATGGATCCCAAACTCCTGAACAGTATTTTCAGTCTGTGAAGAGAACAACAGTCTGCTAAGAGGCACCAGGGAAGGAGGTGCACTTGGCTTGTGTACCTGTCCCTTCACATCAGGCAGCCCAGGGACTGAGACAGTAACTGCTGCACTCTGGAATTCCCCTCTGGCCAGTGGCCTCACTGTGCATCATGACCAAAATCACACTGACCCCCTGATGTGGCAGCCCACCTTCACCAGCATGAGATGGAAATTTTAGCATCAGCTCAGGTGTAGCCACCTCAATGCTCCAATCCTTGTTTCAGGCCTCAGGCACACAAAAAAGATCAGACTTTCCACTTGCATTTTCTTTAAGCCCCACATAGTTTAGTGAAACACAGAGCCTCTGCTTCCCTGAATTTTAGAGATGCTGATTCCAGTTGATAATTACAGCAGTAAGCACAGCAGAGCTGTAGCTGGGTTCTCACTGCTTTGGTGGGGCACGATGTGCTCCCTTCTCCCTGCTCTCCCTTCAAGTGTAACAGCAGCTCTGAGTCCTGATGTGCTGCTCTGTGTACTCTGCTCACATTTGGTTGGGTGGGAAGGGTAGCACAAGCTCCTTCAGTTCTCTTGTCACTCCTCCCTCCCCTTCCTATCATGACACAGAGGCCACCTGGGACCTGAGCAAAGTGTGCACAAAATGCAGCAGAGAGAGGTGAGCACTGCCTGAGCATGAGCCACTCCCTCAGGGGAGACAAAGCCCTCTTGCTTTAGCTGATGGAATTCAGTATTTACTTACCTTCTGGGAGGCAGTTCGTAGCTCAGCTAAGCTGGTAGCAAGATTCTTTGCACACTGACTGAGCTGCATTGCTGCTGCTTGATCAGTCACTGTGGGCACAGCAGCTTTAGCAGATGCCACCATTTTACTTCCAGGCTGTTCAAAGAACAACAGCGAACACAATTGGTTTTACCAGCCCATTTTCTTTTAAGAAGGCTTAGGATTCAATAAACAAACTGCTTCCTCCATTCACACACTCATGAGGTTTCTAGAATTTTGTTTAATGACTACCACATTCCTGCTCCTTAAGCTGGAGCACCCAGTCATCATTCTGTCACATTTCCAAGTCCTCTGCAGCAGGACTCATCTGTGCTTGACTGGGGCAATGAACACTCCATTGGTTCAGGTGTCTGCCTGAGGCCTTTGAATGCTCATGTAGATTATTTAAAAATACTGAAATGTGAAATTTTGCCATTCAGCATTCATGTGGTACAATCAGGTTGAGGTGGCAGACACAGCAAATTTCAATGTTTTTAAATATTAACCTCTGCCAAAATTCCATGAAATTAAAACTGTAATTCAAGCAATGCCTTTAGACAGAGATTACTGCTAACACAACTAAAAACCTTTGCTGATTCTCATCATCACCACTGTACACACATACAGCCACAGGGGAGATGGATCAATCATGTGAATGACTCCAGAGGGAATCACAGAGCAAATACTTAAACAGAGTGAGAACATGGTTTGTGATCCCTCTGCCTACCTAGGACCATAAAAAGCTGCTAACAGTAGTCACATTTAAGGCAAGACTAACTGATGCCAAATAATGACATACCATTACACAGAGAATTGGTTTCTGGTGTTGTTTCTTGTAATGTTAACAATAAGCCAATAGTTTGTTATCAATACTCAATATTCTATCTTTCTATTTTAAGATGTTTTAGAAAAAGCACACAGTCAAATTTTGTGTTTTTCCCAAACCATCAATCTAGATCTATTATGCAGGCTAATATCTAAAAAAACTACACTAGTATTCCCTTTTATTTCTGAAGAATTCTGAAACTTGTTGCTGCAACACGGAGTTTACCTTGCCTAAAAAGGTTACAACAGCCTGTCACATATTCAGACTCACACCTCTACTTAGAAAGATGCTAAATTCTCTCCATCTTGTTCTTTAAACTCTTTCCCAGAAGGCAAGTGTACAGCAATGAATGTTTCTTTTCCATACACATAATTTTTAAGCCCCACATAGTTTACTCCATGTCAGCAGTTCTCACTCCCCACAAATACAATGTATTTTAGCCACCTGAGGAACTGAATTCTCCCTATGGCTCATAGTCAGCAGTGAACTTCTTTACATGGTTCTTAAGAGTTTACTGGTTATTTATCAGAAATGAAAACATATAGCACTAAAAAATGCCTTTTGCATCTACTGCAATGATTGGTTCACTTCACCTGAAGGAAATTCTGGCTGGAATTTATTAAAGCAAGCTGAGCACTGAGGTCTTCTGCCTGAGCTTGACTTCCTCTTACACCCTGCACCAGCTGAGGAATGTGATCGGCAACATTCTAAAATGGACAAAGGGAAAAGATTTTTAGTAAATAAATAAAAACTCAAAATCCTCTGAAAATAAAACAAGCAGGCCTCCCAATTCCCTTAAAGACAACTGCAGTATTTCTAAGTAAAATACTCCTGTGCTGTCACAGAATTAATTTAGGATGCATGGAACTAAATTAATATACAATAGGACTTTTTTAGAGATGTTCTACTTAAGAAGCCATTATTCAATCTACTTATTAGTTAAAGGTTCCTACAAGACAATCCAAGATTTTTATGGAGAATTGTGTACATCAAGTATTAATTATTTCCTTTGCCTATTCAAATGCCAGTAGTGAAGGTGATAGATTTTTTCCAGAGAATGTCCTGCTTTCAGAAAAACATTATCTTTTACACACAAGCACCTCAGCCTGCTTTTCCTTGGCTTTCAGCAACACAAACTTCATAGCATGGCTGGAGCATTTGCAAGCATATATTGCTAAAACTTTATTCCTGGACTGTCCACATTCATGATCCTTGTCCATCCATTTCATAATAACACTTGAGCAGTGCAATACTAAATTACCACCACCACAAGAATGTAAAAAAGTAGATACTGAATCTTCTCTGTTATCTAATAAATGAGCATCAAGACAAAATTAGAATGAATAGTGAACAATAGTTATCAGGTTGCACTTTCTATAACAGAATGCTGAAGTGTACTTGAGCTATCTTATTTAATTCCAACATTTCTCAGGATTGCACCATAACAAGAAGTAATTGCAGAATGTAACAATACTGCCTTTAATGGCTTCATTCTTGTTCCCCACATAACTGCCCTTGGATGCAGAAGAAAATCCTCCTGCATTCTACTGTCTTGTGCAAATATGGCTTACACACAAAAGGGAACAGCTTCTCATCAGACACTGAATTCTAGCTTGGAACTATCAAAATGTGCTTGACTTTGGGCATACCTTGAAATCTGTGATCTTACAGCTTTAACTTCAAGCTAGGAATCATGGTAACCCCACTGTAAGGTCTGTCACTTATGTTTTTATGGTGACATTTAAGGTCCCAGTTGCTTGGAGGCAGAACATCAGAACAGGAGGAGCAGTTGTTAGTTATATAACCAATTATATAACTGATATGTTAAATAAGAATTTCACACCGTTATAGTATAAATCACTGTTGCTACTCCATCCTTCATGATGGAAAATCCAAAGGCTTCCTTTACCCCACAACAGACCTCAGTGCCATTTCACTGCGTGTTTTGATGATCATGATGTTACTCCCCTGCTGAGGATCACACTCAGACACTGAATGCAAGGCCAAGGCTCAGGATCACAATCAGGGAATCACCAATTCCTGAGCAACTGGACCCCTCTGTACAGTGCTTCCAGCACAGCTCTGCCTATGTTCCATCACTGGCTGATCTGTGTCAAACTGGTGGTTACTGAACAGCAACACACCTGTGCATCCTTTCTAAGGTGTGTGTGACAGCCAAGTGTTACATGGCACTAACAGGAGCTCAGCTTTGCAAAGCTCCACAAATAGCACTGCACAGATAATGCAGCAAATGAGGGTTCTCCAGGATCCACACACATGAACACATACAGTGGTGGTTTGGTTTTTTTTAAAGCTCCTTTTGAGGTTGCAACAGTATTATAGAAGATGATGCTCATCAATTTCCCCATAAAGCAGAGTTCAGGAGTTTTTTGTCACAGGCTGTGCTGTGTTACCTTGCAGCTCTGCACAAGTTGCTGGTGGGCTGCTGTGTTCTTATTGGAAACAGCTGCATTCTGAGAAGCTGCAATAGTCTGAGTAGCAGCAGCTGCAGCTTGTTTAGCTGCAATCTTTGGAGAAAAAGAAAGTTAAATCAGTGCTAAAAGGGAGTAATACAGAGAATAAACCACACAATACTATAGGTAACTTTGACAGTAACAACATCAACAAATTAATACATTTTATCTTTTAATTTGATTTGCCTTAAGGAAATCTCAACTGACCCTCATTGCTCTTCTCTCAAGGTGAAAATGATTTGAATACTCTTATCCATCTCTAATTTGCCAATAAAGAAAAAGGCAGAATTTGAAGCATTCTATGCCCTTACTCTCTCATAGCTAAGGTTTCAATAGGAGGAAGATAAGTGAACTAAAAACAGCAGAAATGGTCTAAACAATGAGCTCCTTATGAAGGCCAGAGGAAACAGGCAAAGTACACACAGTGTTCACAGTGCCACACTGACACCTCTGACCCAGGACACAAGGGAGACAACTTCTGCTGAGATTGCTCTATGGCAAAAGCAAAGATCCTAAAATGACACAGAGATACAAAACACTGGTGTTTCTGAGTCCAAAAGCATTGTGAAGACCTTCTTCAAATATCTGTGGATGTTATTATCAACATCTCCCTATTATAAAAATAAAAATTCAACAATTTATCCAAGGCACTTCAATGTGGTGTACAACACTAACTGGCCCACTAAATAGAAGCAGGCATGAAGTTTATTACACATTTTACTCCTTTGTAAGGCAGTCTATGTTATAACAGCAAAACGTAAAATACTCTTTGTATAAAACTTTCTTGAATGCAGTTAGAAAATTACAGACATCAGCCTTTATTTCCTAAAGTACTCCTGATTTTTAGTTCTAGACAGGTACCAGAACTTAATGTATTTCTGGAACATGGTCACCGTACTGCATTTGAGTCAGACTAATGCAAAAATCACAGTTGCAAACAAGGAATTACGAAAAGTTTCTTTTTAAAATCTTTTCTTCATTTTAGTTGAGAATGTGAAGATCAAACTTTGCCTACAAAACAAACTTCCAAGATATTTTACCCTTACTAAACTCTTTCTCCCTCTTGGCTGAGACATTAGATAGGATGTATCTTTTTACTTCTGTTTCTACTTCTTGACTCTGAGTAATTTCCCAGTTTAATTGGATATGCTGTGATTCAATAAACTTTGTACAGAAATTCATATTGATCTCTCTATCCTAGTAAAGCCACTGAGGGACACTGTGTGTAAATGGCACACCACAGAGATAACAGCAATGAAGTTGTTTCATCTCAGCTGTTTGATTTTAGGACAGAGCCACCATCAAAAGCCTTGTGAGTCAAATCCTTACACCACTTTACCAGATCTGTGGTACAAGTTCCTCAGTTTTCTGAGGGCTATGTGATGATATACTGCATGTGTAATTCTAAGCCCTGTACTCTGGAACTGAGCTTCCAGCACTGTCATTCTCTGCTTAGCACTTTCACTATTTGCTTTCCAACCTCTAATCTGTTGACAATTTTCTTCTTGATGGCATTTTGTGCAGCAGCATTTGTAGCAACCCGCAGTCCCTCTGCTGCTTCTCTCAGACGCTGCTGTTGATCCTCATTCTCAGGATTGGCTGCAGCTCCCTGCACAAAATTTCCAAGCAAAACCCATAAGTCTGAATAAAAATGATTAGAGAAAATGTGGATGAACATCAAGACTTAAGTTCAGACAACATCTGTTATACCAGCATTCACTTTCCTTAAATTACCATAAGGAAAGTTAGAAGAACACTGAAGTATCACAAAACTTCAAAGCAGAAAGTCTGTTTATAGTAGAAGGCTGTTACTGTCTATGTCTGGTACTTAGAGGAAGAAAGCTGAGCATTTGCTCCATACACCACTTCAGGTGCTTGGGAAAGAAGCCTTTTTAAACTGCTTCCCCTATGATCTGAAACAATGTACTTGTATGAACATAGGTTTTTTGAAAAAGAACCCAGGTTTTAAAATTCCCAATTCAATATGTCTTTCAGTGACTGCAATCCAAAACCTGAAGTTTAACACAGTAGATTTTCTCCATTTGAAGTCAGAAAATACTAGAAAGTCAAGGATAGGCAGCCAGGCACACAGGCCTTCTGGAGTCCCAGCAGAATGGCTGGCCCTGCTCTTGTAAAAATCATTTCAGTGCAGGATCTGGGAAACAACTGGAAGGACAGATTCCTCCCTAGAAGACTGAAACAGGTTTCCAGCACAGAAAGGGAAGAAAAATTGTGATATTTGCCTCTTGTGAGAACAAGGAGGAAAGGGGATGTGGAGGTGAACATAGGCAAGATTCCCCAAGTGGAGGAAACTTTCTTAGACAGAGGGCAGTTGCTTTGTAATGACTCCAGTAAGAGATTGCTGTGGTTCTGTTGCTTCATTTGCACCACAGCAGGGCTCAGGGCTGGTGGCAACTGCCCTGCATGGCTTGAGTCATGACCACTATGCAAAAGCAAAAGCAATGCAAGAACATCTTTTAAAACAAAAAAATTCCAGGTAGCTAATAAATTGGTTTTTGGAACGTACCTGGGGAAAGTCATCAAATGCCAAACTTGGACAGGATCAGAGAAACCATCTTCACCATCAGCCAGATGCTATTTATAAATCCCACATACCCTCTCTCCTTGTTGTGTATAGCTTTACAATTTTAAGCTGACAGTTCATTTCCCTGGTACCTTTGCAGCTTCGACCATGCGGGCTGTGGAGTCTGCCAGGAGCTTTGCAGCAGCCAGGAGCTTCTTGGAGTTCTCCATGTCAATCTCTGCTTCTGCATCAGACCTCATGGCATTGACCAGATCCGAGGTGGCCTGAGCCAGCACCCTGGCCTGTCGCACCATTTCACCTGGGGAGCAATTTCACAGCTGCATTTTTACCTTCTCCTCTCTGCATTTGACTCTTGGTTTCAAAACTCAGCATTAGTTTCACAAGGCAAAAATGAAGTTACATTTGCTGAGGGGTTTTTTTTTCACTTGAAAATGATACACAGATATATATACACACATGTATAATTTGACAGTTTCATAACCAAATCTTGGATTAAAATAAAAATGACAGAAACCACTAGAGTGGAGATTAAGAAAAAAGTGTAGTGTTTGCAATCTAGATAGTAAGACAAAACCACACAATCAGTATTTTTAGGTAATTTGGAATATACAGTTCAAGGGAACTCCTGTCCCAGCAAAGACTAATAATTTTGCTTTCAAATCACAGCCGAGATTTCACTCCTTGAAAAAAATCACCCATCTTCTTCCTGTGTTTCTAGAGAATCATCTTTTGTCGAATATAAACTGACAACTTTGTCAAAAAACACTTTGCACCATTAAGATGGTTTTAGCCAAAAATATTTTGTTTCTTGTTTTAGAAGCTGCATTTTTTTAGAAACATCTCAGTAGAAAAAGCAGATTTAAGTTTAAAAACCTACAACAAAATCTATGCACAGTAATTCCAATCACTGGGAAGTTTTTGCCCAGGTGCTAGTCTCCTGATTTGGAGAGGAGAAATTGCTGCACAGTTCTATGAAGTGAAGCACCGGCAGAAAACAGACAAAATATTAGAGTGTTCCTTTAGCACGGTATTGATTGTTCTCATTGAATATTTACTCCATCTAGCACACAGCTCAGTGCATGTTGCTGGATCACCACCCATCACAACAGCACCAGCTTAGAAGCAGAGAAGAGAGAAGAAGGATATTTTCCTCTCTTCACCGGGAAGGTGCGGGTGTGAACGGTGGCAAGCTGCTGCCGCGGGAGGGACTCACCAGCATCTCCCATGGAGCTGAAGATGCTCTCGGTGACACACATGATGGTGTCGGTGGCCTGGTCGTAGCGGCCGATGGGCTCCCCCCTGCTGGCGAACTGGCGCACGTGCTGCAGGAGGTCGCTGAGGGCCTGGCTGACGATGCCGGCCGCGGCGCCGACCTGCTTCAGCAGCTCGCTGTCATCCGTGGCAGCCTGGCACGCCCGCACGCAGTTCTCCACCGAGCGGTCCACCAGCTTCCCCGCCTCGATCAGCTGCTCCTGGCACACCGGGGAGCTGATGGTGGGACTCACCACCTGCACGGAGAGCGTTCAGAAAGGGCCGGGTGAACAGAACGCGCAGCAGCGCTCTGCACGCGAGGCTCTGCCCCTTCACCGCCTCACCTTAGCACAGGCCACAAGCTGGGAAGTGGAGAGTGCACACTGGGTGGCAGCAGCAATGACCCTGTTCTGAAGCACCGTGTCCTCAGCCACCTGTGCTACGTTCTTGGCCTTCAGCACCAACATGGCAGCAGCGTTGGCAACAGCTTTGGCCAAACTCATCAGAACATCCTGGTAAAGGTAAAGTAAAGGGAAACTCAGTCTGTGACATTAAAACACACTCAGGTGTTAATTCCTGCAATCACTAAGTTCAAATAATTTCTTCCCATTTCCCCACTTCAAATCCCATCCATGTACTTGAGTTTTTTAGTAGGATGGAGTCTTCCTAATGCCTCTACTGTTAAAATGACTTGGTTTTCCAGTAAAGAAAATACTTCCAATAATTTCAACTTCACAGCAGACAGAAAACCTTACATTTCAAAAATCAAACAAAAGACTTTTTTGTTTTGCTTTTAGATGTGATAAACCATCCCTTTCCTTACCCACTTTCTCCAACACCCCATAACACACCTAAGAATGCTTAAATTCTTCCTCTTAGCCAAGAGCTGTACCACATATATTCAACTAGGAATACAAATGAGAACTCTGATGAAGTGCACAGATTCACTGCTGCATGAAGAGGTAAAAATGGCCTGTAAGTTGTATTAGCAAACACCTTCTACACAGTGCACTCCAGAGGTCCATCTGCTGCTGAAAATACCTTCCCTTGGTTCTGGTGCAACCACATCCTTGGCATTCAGTGAGAAAATCCACACATGTTTATTACAGAGTATTTAAGAGCACTGGTCTTAAACTGCTAACAGCAAACACTTTTAAATCATAAGGCATTATAATTTTGAAATTGATGCTACTATTCATCTTAAAGAAATTTTGTTTGTAGTATTTTTTGTTCTACTCAGTTTACCAAAAGATTTTATTAACTTCTGGTTTACATGTATACATACAGGCACAGCAAACGCTTACATAAACCCCACTACATTTAATGAGAAGAAATACAGTGCAAGAAGCTCTCCATGAAGCATGACAGCATCTGTATGATGCACAGAGTGAAGTAGGGATTCCTATGAAATCAGCACTCTGTGATTGTGTAATGAAAACCAACTTCAAAATGGATTCAATTAGCATAGAGAAACTCCAGCATTTTCTAACCACACTTTGAGCAGCCTGGTTTTATGCAGGGACCTCCTCATTACAGAACTGCAGAGTTCTGACAGTGACAAGCAACCCCCTCATTACCTGGAACCTTTCATCTGTCTCATTCTCTCCAATTTGCCTCAGCAGCTCCCCACTTGCTTGTCCAATGCTTCCAGCTGCAGTCAAAACTGTCTGGCGAGGCTGGGAACGGGTGACAGTGAAATTAATTCAAAGAAAATGAGCTTTACTTGCATTTTAGATTTCCTCAAGGAACTTCTGCATTAGTGTGCAAGCAATATAGCCAAAAAAGAGGGAACCTGAGAAGGTTTTCTATACTCACCTCTCCTGAAGTAGGCTGCACTGCCTTCAGCAAGTCTGAGACAGCACTGGCCAAGGTTCGAGCAGCTTTCAGGAGATCTTCTCCACTTCCAACTTCATCATCCATGAGAGCAGCAAGCAGTTTCACACCTTTGGACATCTCAGTGAGGTTGGAGGAGATGGTTGTAATTGCACATCCCACAGCAGTGTAATCAGTGTCAACTGGGTCCCCTGCAGAGCAAATGTTGTTCAATGATCAAAATGTTTTAGTGGCTAAAAGGGAAACAGGGGCAGCTACAACAATCTGGTGAGAGAGAAAAGAGACATTTCAAGACAGCCAAGCAATGCCTAGTAAGTAATGTGTCACTTAAAAAACATAAGATTGCTATACATTTTCTGATTTCTACATTTCTTCTGCAATAATCTATCCTCTAATAAAATGTTTCTTCATTCAATGCAACTTGCTGAGAAGTCCACAGTTTCAGCCTCTTTCAATACTAAAAGAACCTAAGGTAATATAGTCTTGTCTCCTTTAAGGCACTCGCAGCTCCCTCAACTTGTAATTTGCTGAAGAAAAACCCACTGTCAATAAAAACATTCTCTCTCTTTAACAACTGCCAGATCAATGATGCTTCCTTACAGTAACCTTGCAAGCACTCTCTACTCTGTTGGATAAGCAAGCCACATTTTATCTTCATTGCCTGTTACACATTTAGAGAAACTGAAGATAGAAAAAACTGTGTTGGCAAGTTTGTTCCACACATGAACACACCTGGCTATTGGCGTGTTTTAAAGAAGATTTTCTGCAGCTGCCCCACACTCAGTTCATATGTTACTTGATTTAGATTGCAAAAAAATCCTCCCCATTGAAATTTACCTGCTGTAAGGTTAACAACAGATGCAGTTCCTGCAGTGATTGCATCAACCTGAGAGTGTATTTCATGTTTTGATTCATCAACCTTGTTCTGAACCCATACTCTTGATGCCTGAAGAGCAATAACAAAAAGAAGAATGAAGGACTGCAGTGAGGTTCTAAAAGGCAAGATACTATGTACATATCCTATTCCTTTGGGAACTTTTAGAAATGGAACAGAAGACAAGCAGCAGTGAAATTAAAGTGAAAGATGAAAGCAGGCATTTTCTTCTGCTGATTTATTCATTACAGATATGCTCTCATTTCAACAGCTGCCCTTTTAAGGTAAATGCCATAAGAAGGGCTAAACACTCTTGACTGGCAGTCCCCCATAAGCAATAACCCCCTGGCTCCATCCTCCTGCCCTAACCTGCATCACAAATAACAAAATCACATTTTGCTCTTATTTTCCATGTCACTGCAAGGCAGTAAGTCCCACCATTAATATTGCCCACAGTTTGTGTTTAACTATACATATGCCCACAAGACAACAGCATTCCAGGCAGGTTTATGCAAGGAAGTCTGCTACATCTGATCTCAGGAGAGGTACTGCTGTCATGAATTCCTTAAAGAGAGCAGAAAGTTTTTACCCCATCTTAAAGGCTTTGTCAGTATCACTTTAGATCTGGGGACAATGGCTAAAGTGGTGTGTAAACAACCCAAAGGGCTCAGGCTCACTTCTGTGTGGGTTAGAAGAACTCACCATGTCCTGCCCCAGGGGTGGCAGGTTATCCACTTCGCTGAGGTCGGCCTGTGCCTGCTGGACCGCGTGCATGCTGGTGTTGATGGTCCCCATCAGGGCCTGCTGAGCTGAGGTCTGCAAGGCAGAGCAAGCAATGGCTGTGCTGTGCTCCAGAGGCACTTCAAGCACGAGGCAGGTGTGCAGGAAGAGACCCTGAGTGCCAGCAGTGCAGCAACCACACCAGGACATTTCAGAGAGCTGCCTTCTCCCAGTGGAGCAAGCAAGGCTCTCAAACTCTTCTCACAGTCCTGATTCTGCTCGTGCCATTTCACACTCTGCTGTACTTTCACACACATATAAAGTGCTCAACTTTCTCAGCTCAAACAATGGCCAACAGACACACACAAACCCACTGAGCTGTCTTACTGACCTGCATTTGAGCAAAAGGAAAACTCCATTTGCTTCTAGGAGATCATTACTGATTTCCTGGGACAGCCTCCCAATGCCATCAAGGATGATTCTAAAGCTGAATTGTCATCAATATGCATAAGCTATCAGAAAACTGAAGGGGTTTAGGCAGAGCAGGATGCTGTCTGTATTGGGTGTCTGTGGCAAAGTTTTGGCTGCAGGGGTGGCCTCTGTGAGAATGAGCCAGGGGCTGCCCCACACTGGGCACAGCTGGCTCTAGACAGCTCCAACACACCCAGCACAGGACACAGCTGAGTGCAGCAGCCACACTGATGGCGCCTCTGGGAAAACATTGGTGACAAAGGGCAAAACACTGGTGAGAAAGGGCAGTGAGGGGAAAAAGGAGTTCAAGAAACAGCCTTGCAAACTGCCAGTGCCTGACAGGGATGTGGAGGGGATGCTCAAGACAGCAGAGCTGAGTTTCCTCAGCCTGTGGGAGAGAGCCAAGCACAGCAGGTATTTCTCTGCAGTCTGTGGAGAGGGCTGTGCTGGAGCAGACACCCCACATCCCTGCAGAGCACAGAGGACCCCACACTGCAGCAAGGGAGCGTTTCCCTGAAAGGAACTACAGCCCATGGAGAGCCTGTGCTGGAGCAGGGCCTTGCCAGGACAGCCCAGAGCTGGAGCAGGCTCTCCTGAAGGGAATTGCAGCTCATGGGGGACCCCCGCTGGAGCCAGTTTATCCTGAATGACTGCAGCCCACTGGAAGGACGTGATGGAGCTGGGGAAAAGTGTGAGGAGCAAGGAGAAGCAGAGAGGGGCTGTTACAAGTTGACCACTTGTGAGCAAGGAGTAGAATGATCAGAACTGAAGGAGTGAAGTTGAATCTGTGTAAAAAAAGGGGGTGGGTGAGAAGGATTTTTAGTTTTCATCTGTTTCTCACCATCCAACTGTATTTTAACTGACGATAAATTAAATTAATTTTCTCCAAGCTGATTCTGTTTTGCCCATGAACATAACTGATGATCTCCCTAACTTTATCTTGCCCTATACTGATATAAAGCTTTTTTTCATCTTATGTATCTTCCAGACACACCTCTTTGGTTGAGGGGTAGGAGCGCCTGCTGAGCAGGCATCCGGCAAACAGCCAAGGTCAACTCACTACACAGACTACACTTCTAGTAGTATGTCATGATTTTAAGCATTGATAATATTCTCTAAATGCTGTTTAGGGCTTGTGAAAGTCTTTCAATTTAAATGAAAAAAAAGCACTATCAGCTTTAAGCCTGCAAAAAAAATTCTAAGTTGGTCAGCTAGTGATAAGCTAGAAGTAAGCTTTATCCTTGAAATTGCTTACTTTTGCCAGTCTTTAAACCTTTTCTTTTTCCCTTTCAATACTAGTTTTAACTACTTAGAAGCAAAGAAATGGCTGGAAGAGCCTGCTTTAAAGAAAATGAGGAAATAAATCAAAATGTGACACCCTAAATATTTAAGGGATACTCTAAACTTATGTTTGGTAGAACAGTCAGGACATTACAGCCAGGACTCCTGGTCTCAGAAACGTGTATAACATTCTGCTCCTGACTGCCTGCTGCACAGACAGGTTCCACACACAGCACAAGGAGGTTTCTCACAAGTGGGGGCATGTGTCCTCTGTGCATCTGGCCAGTTGTGACTTGCTGCTGAGGAGAAGGCATGATGCCAACGTTGAAGGTCTCGGGGCCGCTGGAGCCGGAGCGCATCACGGCCGGCAGCGCCACGGAGCCGTGCTCCACCTTCCCCGTCCGGTTAAACTGCTGCTGCAGGATGGTGGGTCTGGGAAAGAACACCAAACACACAGTCACTGAGCTCCTGCAAATCCACTGCTGTCAGCTCTGCTTCCTCTAGGGTTTAAATGGCATTGCACAACATTTGAAAGAGCTAGAAAATTTGATGGTTTTTCTTTCTAATCATTTGCTAACATATTGGAGAAAAGATAAGCTGGGGCTTCTGGCAGATCAGTTATTAACAGCAGTAATGAGCAGGCAGCAAGGAAAGATGGCAATGTGCAGTTCTGTTAAACATGATACAATAGCTTTACCCTTTTAGACACATGGCAGACAGAACCAGATCAAGGTTTATGGCATAACAACTGCTCCGTTTCAGTTGTACCACAGGCTGATCAATTGAAAATAGAAGCATGACCCTTGTGAAGATCTTTTGCTGCCTAGAACTGGGATAAAAACTTTCTTTCTTCCCCCTTTATACAAACAAGCACACACAGTACTTGCAAATAATCTGGCAGTTTACCAGATCCTGGGCTGGAGAATAATAAATAAAGTTACTGCCATCCATGGTCACGAACTTGCTTGCCAGATATACTGCTCATATTTAAACATGATTCAACCTTTAATAGCTAGAAGCATCGACAGAAATTCAGGCTGTAACAACAACACTCTGCTGAGGGGGAAAAAAGTGATTTCAACTACAAAAAAATCTTGTATTTATCTACTACAAGCTTTGGGCTTCTCTGCACAGCACTTAACTAACAGTATATTCTGGAAGTGATTTGGAAAGGGCCATGTCAAAACAAGCACATCTGAACATGTGTGATCCATCAAAAGATGAAATTTCCCATAAGGCCACATGAAATACCTAACAAATCTATCTCATATAAACCATATGCTTTAACAATAAATCAAATGGACTTTTCACATACACACTGCTGACACTGCCACCCTCAAGAGTTGCAAGAAAAGATTTGAGTGGCTCATTACAGCTTATAATGTCACAAATCTGTTTCTATTGTCTCACTGCACAGAAAGATTTGACATTCCTTTTCAAGAGTGTGGCCAGCTCTACAATTCTGTGTTTTGCTATATTCAGTTACTCTCCCATCAAAACCATAACCTGACCTACTTGTATCAAACCCTTTCCTCTACCCACACCACACATCTGATGAAATAAGCCAGCTCTGCTCGTAACACTGAGTACAACTAAACTGACAGGTGTCAAATCTACTGGAAACCATAGAACTAGCAGACACAAGCAACTAAAACCTTGTAAATCATACATGAAGATGAAAAAAATACAACCTTCCAGCTCTGCTTCATTATCCCCCCTCTCTGCCCCAGCATTTTAAACTGAGTGACAGCCTGAGTGCCTTTGTTTAAGGGTCAAGTTAGCACAAACCGGTGCCATTGCTGGTTGCCCTAACCAGCAGTTTTGTGACAAATATCTGCTCTTCAATGCTTAAATCCTGCTGAATTGTCTGGGGACAGTACTTCCTTCTACTGAAATACTCTGTAGAAAACCATCCTTTAACAGTAATAACTGTACTACTTCATTTGAAAAAGCTGCCACAGCTACATGTGGTGGTCTTAAAAACAGACCATTTCCCCCGTTCATGCACTCACTTCTTAGGTGAAACAGATTCTTCCAACATGGTTGATTCCTCATCACCTTCAAGCCCAAATCTATCTTTACTTTGTTTCTGGAGAGGGGAGGAAAAAAAGAAAAGTTAAACAAGGTGTGTTTCTTGCTTTCTCTCCACCATTTCCTCGCCATTTATCACAAACCTAAACAAATGACCTGCAGAGCCTTGTCTGGTGCTGAACACCACGCTGCTGGGCAGTGAGTGACAACACAGCCTCCCTCAGAGAAGGTGCTCTTCAGTATTTAACAGCTCAGGTTCTACACCCTGGCAGACAAAATACATGAAGGAAAAAAGCCTGCTGGTGCCTTTTTGAACAGAGGTATGAGGAAAGTGCTGAAATGTGACTGTATGGTGCTACCTACTGATGCCTTAAGATTTAAGCCTTGATATTTTTCAACTCCTGTACTGCATCAGTGCATAGCTGTAAACTCCATATAAAGTGTCAGTTAAGTGTCTTCAGATTTTGGTCAGACAAAACAATCCCTCTAGGTCTCAGATCCAAGGATATCCTACAGCCTCAGGCCCTGAAAAGTATAAATAAAAGTGAATTATGGGGGAGCAAACTGGGGGCATATGACTTCATTACCTGAGGCTGTAATTGGAGGATTAACCCCTGATATGTAAATGGACCAAACTTAGATCTGTCTGAAAAACTTATGCCCATCATCCATTTTGGGTGTAGCTCCTTGGGGAGGCTTTGTCTGCCCTTCATGAAATATATCCACTTTATTCTTTTAACTTTGTCTGGCCTTTGTTTCTAGGTAAACCCAAAAAAGGCATCTCTATCAGTAGGAAATAAATACCCATACGAAAAGACAATAAATTGAATACTGTCTCCAAGTCATTTTATCATAGGTACTTTAAAGTTCAGGACAGTCTGACTTCAGGCTGAAGACAGGGGCAGGGATATTTTAGTGCTAAGAGAGATTTGTAAATATACATAAGGGCAGTAAGTCCAAACCACTAGAAACAACAGGAAACTACAAATCATAGCAATAGTGCCTTATAAAGAGTCTATTTCTATTTGTTGCCTAGTGCAGAGAAACTGCTTTCCCTCTTGCTACATGATTTGTAGTCTGAGTGCATGTAGATGAATATAAACAGAGGAGCATCCACTATGACCTTCCATTCAAGAGGAACTCCTCATGCCCATCTGTATGAATGCACAACTTTGGAGAAAGAAGTTCTTACTATTAGAGCTCGATTTCATGCATGAACTGAAACTCCCTATTTCTAGTCAAGCTAGTGCTTTTCTTCTGTAATAATGTGAAGTAAAAACAATCTACTGCTTTTAATTTAGATAGCTGCCACTCAGGTTCTAGGTTCTCTGTCACCTGATTAATGACCTATCACTAAAATTGCAGGACATGAGGGGTTGGGTGGAACACTATACTACTGACACTTGAGCAGAAAAAAATGTACTTATCAATGCACACTGGAGAAAATGAGTTGGACCAGTCCAAAACACACCAAGAATTAACAAAAAGCAACTGAAAGCAATAAACCCCATTTTGAGGCATCCATCACAGAGATAATGTGGGCTTGACAACTGTGAACTGCATCTTCTCATATAAATCATGGGTGTTTATGATTTCACCTGTTCTTAATTCATTCATTCTAAACTGGCTGTCTCAGCAGATGGTAGAGAAAAAAAAATTCAAAGGACTGGGAGTGGAAATTCTCACATTTGTATTCTATCAAGACAGAAGGCTGCTTTCATTTGGCACTAGAGAGCAATGCTACTTTTGAATCAAGTTTTAAACCATCTATAGAAACCTGCAATTTATTTGATGTTTATTAAACCTGAGCCTGACAGCCTCAGAGAAAAAGGCATGGGATGAATTCTGTGTGATGAATTCTGGCAATCCTCCTGAACCTCTTATTATGTAACACTTAATGTTACATCCTACAGTGCTCACATGAACAAAGGCAATAAATTCTTCTGGGCTACTTAACTTCACGATCTCTTACTACTGAAATCTAGTACAGTAAAGAATGATGTACTTGGGAATGCCAACAAAGTAAAAATTTGACAAGAAGCAATCAGTGCTGTTTGGGACACCTCACTCTTCTATACAACATGCTTAGAATGGGACCATTCAGCTCCATGTTTGTTGGCAAACTTGCCATTTTTTGCTGTTGCACTTGCTTGGGAATATATACTTTTAAATACTGGAAATTCATGTCAGCCCTTCCTCTCTCCTGCTAGGCACATTCTATAAAAACAAGTTTCAAGGCAGTCTGACCTCTTCACAAACACTGATTTTATCCCTCTCTGCATAATTAAGGTTGAATTCTTTGCTTTACTAATCACAGTGTTGTTAAAGCAATCTACTGTTGGGGCTTTTTGGTTTGTTCTTCTGGCCAAAAAACTTTCTCAGCTTGGTGACATGGTATACAAGAGCACCTGCACAACTATTGGGCAGTCCTGGCTGTATTAAATATTGCTTCTAAGGTAATTTCTTCCCACCTGATTCATCACTTTGGACTATAGCTTAAAAATCCATAGCTGAAGCTTTGGACTCTTCCCTGGATTTACACTCACAGTCACCAGGTCACTTTCCAGACAGAAAAACAAAGCCCAGGAGTGCTGTACTGAGCCTGAAACATGCCAGAATTGTAATAAATAGCCTTGATCTTTCCAAAACCAGTGCCTTACTTGCAGGTAAAAATATGTAACATCAAAATACAAGATACAACACTGACTCCATGAGAGAAAAACTGCAGTTTGCACATATTTGGGTTTTTGCGTTGGCTTTTTTTGCTACATGCCAAGATGTTAATACTGTACCTTCTTTAGGATTATATCAATGTAACCTGCAATTAATTGAGAGATCTGTTCTCCTTCAGTGGTCTGTACTGAGTAATAGCTTTCCTGATATTCACCAAAATCCTGAAGAAAAAGAGGGAAAAACCCAAAACTTACTTGAAAATGCGAAGTAAGCAAAAGAAGAAACAGTACTAAATACGAGAAAATTCAAATTCTGAAATTGTACAGACATTTTGTCATATCCATAAGTTAAACTTCTTCAAGATTCTAAACCAGTCTGTATGCAAAACAGAGGGAAGAGAGAAAAATGCTTTTTATTTCAGCTTAATCACAGATGTTTCATAAATTGAAATGCCCAAGAGATACTATATCAGATTCAGTCCCTTGAGGATGGAGAAAAGTTATTTTAGAATTTAATCCTAGAGCATAATCATCCATGCAATAGGAAATTAGATGCACATGAATCAAGTCAATGCAGTTTTCTAGTCTCTGCCTCTTGCTCCATCACTTTAAACAACCTTTTCATATATGAAATGTATGTTGCAGTGGTCTCCTATGGACCAAATAATTAACAAAATATCACATTCATGAAGCTTCTCTAAATTTGTAATTATCAAAAACATGAATGAGCCAGTTGAATTTATGTTCATATCTTGCAAGTTACAAAGTACACTATGAATGACAAGCACTGTAACTATTTACACAAGTGTGAACAATAATACTTTAACTGCTTCATTAGTTAGGCACAAACCAGATTTAAACAGTGGTTTGTTGAAAGATTTAAACAGCACTTCTGAGGAACAGGCCTGTCTACAAACACCAGCTACAGATGGAGCCTGAACTACAGTATGTGCCACTTTCTTACTTGAGGACTCAGACTCTGTAAGACTATAGAAAACTAGAGATAGAACAAGTTACAGTTCAGGAACTGTTCTAAGTCTCCTTGCCCTCTGAATACATGCAGAAAGATTACCAGAGTGAAGCTTTTAGGTGAGGCAGCCCAGCGTTTCACAGTGGTCAGTGGCCACTCCTGCAACACCTCCTTGGTCTTCTCATCCACACGCATCACGGAGTCTTTGGTGACCCCCAGCAAACGAGGAACCAGCTTGTTTTTGCCTTTCATTTTTTCCTATAACAAGGTGTGGAAGATGGTTTTCCATACAAATGTAGCTTTCCACAGGACAAAGGAAAAGCAAGATAGACTATACTGACAAAGGGAAGCCACTGGCATGCAGACAGTGACAATTTAAAACTCCAGGCTTAGTCTGTCTGTTTACAGATGATGATTTTCAAGCAATGCATAAAGAAGCTCTGGTCTTCAGTGCATCTTTACTATCCAGTTCAAAAGACAACCCCTCTTCTCACTCCTCCAGGAAACTGAAATCTCTTAGTGGTCGAGGTGGCCAACCTTAGCTCAGTGAGGGACTGAGGTAATCCACAACCAAGGGCACAGGATGGTCTCAGCAAGAGCTACGTTACCTTGACTAGAAAAAACGACACCCCGTAGGTGCGCAGGGAGCGCGCCAGCTTCACGTACTTCACTTTGGCTTCGATTTCAGTCATCTCACCACAGTTTTTGTGCTCCTGGAAGAGAGTTCACTATCAGTTAGGCAGAACCAAAGCTTTCTAGAAACAAACAAACAAAGGGTACACCTTTTATCTGTTGCAGGATGTTTAGTTAGTAATCATTACAATTAGAATGTTTGAAAAAATACTGGGTAGAAATGTTTGCAGAATTATCATATAATGCCTCACACCAGCAAAAATAACTAACCTAGGCAAACAGAACACTCCTCTTTGACCATCAACCATTAAAACTGTGCTTCAGACCATGCACATTAAACCCCTTCTGACAGTTTAAAATTCTAGGTATTCCTGCTATTTGACAGCATTAGGTCTCATATAATTCATGTCTCTTCACTCAGCTTTTGGAAGTCATTTAAGTGTACCAGCACCCTTTTTTTCTTCCCAGATTATTTATTCCTGCTTTGTGCCCAAAACTTCTGATTCCTGACAGCCTCACACCTTGTACTTGACCATTTCCCATGTCTTGTAGGTACTCCCAATGGGCCTTTTTTGCCAGTTGCAGCATTATCAAGAATTTTTTTCCATCACATGAAAATAATTCTACAGCTGAGGAACAAACAACGATTTGTCTGAACCGTTCATCCTGAAATACTCATCTAAGTGTGTCTTGCAACTCAGTTTCTAATTATTATTTTAATAATTTGGTCATTAGTAGATGGATGATTGCGTGTAAGTAATGACAGGTAATACCCATGTCAGCTATTTAAATTTCACCCCAGCATCCAGACCACTGTGCTGAAAATCACAGCCAAATGTCTCGCTATTGAAATGCTTCTGTGGGATTCCCTGTCCCACCCCATCTTCCCCTCAGGTGCTTCTGAACTGCTGGTTGCCACCTCCCTCATGCTGACTGATGGCAGCAGGGGGAGCACCAGGAACGTGGGAAGTGCCTCTTACTCCACTTGTTCCCACCTCAACAGCGCGGGAGATGCTAAGGGGGAGGTGCTGGGAGGAGCAAAACTGCAGCTCCAAAAACCTCCTGCATCCCAAGAATGCAGGCTGCTCCCACCTGTCAACTTCAGCACTGAGAACACAACCAGGATCCCAGAAGAATAAGAGCACAAATGAAGCACCTGCCAAGCTCCAGAGAAACACCTGGATTTTTTTTCAAAAAGACAGCTCACATATTCTACCTTGTTGTCAAATCTCTGCCCAGATCAGAGCCCTCACTGATGAGCTTCTGGCCCATGCACTAAAGCACATGATTGAAACTACTCCGAGGTCATAACTAACATGGGCAAAATTCCCATGCTATGAACAGCAGGGCCACAATACTCAGAAGTGAATGAAACTGGTTTTTGCTTAAACTGCAATGTCACTGCACCACCTAAAGGTGCACAGGAAAGGGTCAGACATACTCCTCCAAAAGGAAGCACTGAAACTCCAGGTAGAACTAAGTTATAGGATTCTTCAGCTGGGAGTGGAGCAGACAAAAGAAGGGATGTGCCCTGTTCCTGCCCCTGAACTTGCCTGCTTAGCTGAGATCACAGATCTCTGGTGTGTCCTTCCAGAAGCCATCTGACCTCATCTCACCTGCTGGCCTCAGAATTTTCCAACTTCCATTGTATTGCCAAACTTGCATTTCAGTGGGCAGAGAGAGCTGGTGCATCTACAGTACTCAACTCTGACAGCACTTCTAACAGGATCAGTACATTTCACCATTTATACTTAACTGCTCCAGTCTTTTGCAATGGGCTGGTTCCCACACACACCACTGAATTCAAGCATTAACAAGCAGAATGGAGGCTCATGTTTAAACGAGGCATGAAATTAAAATTGGCTTTCCTAAACATGTGTCTATTTTAGTACAAATATGCATCTTTATACTGCAATGCAACTGACAAAAAGATCTTAAAAATACTGAATTTTCACTCCATTTAACAAAGCAGAGTGGATAATGATCAGTGAAGAAAAAACAATCAGGACAATAAATCTGCTGAAGAAATAAAAGCTGTCAAATACTTCATAATTCATTTTCTGATAGCTATATAGTTCAAGTATATACAAAGTATCCACCTGGGAAATCTCAGGTTTTTCTTATAAAGGTAGTGAAACTGTAGTAGCTTTTTCAGCCTCACAGTTACCTGAAATACTCTCTTTTCTGCCCCTCTTTGTTTGGTATATTCTTTAGGCAGGAATTCTTTCAAGCTAGGAAAAAAAAAAAAGACATTCCAAAGTTAATGGCTCCTTCTTGAGGAGGGATGCTATCCATACATCTTTATTGGCACTAGGTACCCCAGGCTTCCTACTATGGGTGTCAAATACCTCCACAATAAAACAAAACTAAGCAGAGCAAGTGCAAGTGGTTACCTTAGCACATGAGCTGCTAGCCCATGTACTATCTTTTCATGTTTTGAGGATTTATAAAAATAAACAATAGTGGGGCACTCTGCATTCTTAAATTCTAGCTTTACAGCTCAGAGGGTCTCACATGTAAATGCAGCTACACTTAGTGTAGCCTGGGACAAGGGGACATGGAGGCTTCAGCCAGCAGCACTTTGATTTACTGACGTGGGACCAAGTTCTTCCTCTGTGTCATCCAAGAAGTGTTAGAACACTAATACTGTACTGAAAAACTAGAAAGTCATCTAAGTGGACACTTAATACCACTGTGTTGTCTCAAAGTAAAAAAGAAGCAGTTGTAACTTCTGCAGCACTCAGATTCTAAGGCTCTCAGAAGATGGATTAAATTAAACAAGTTCAGCCTCCATGACAGAATTCAGTCAGAAGGAATCCTTCAACACCTCATCTGCCCCTCCTTGCTGTATAATAAAATAACCTTTATCTCAGCCAAATTTCACCCTAACCTGAGGGTGTATCAGCATCATGCTTTAACAAATAACTGTTCTGGGTTGTACCTTCCCATCTGGAATATTCTACTCTGATGAAACCATGCCATATATTCAGCATGTCCTTTTCCATCTGAAGAAACTTGCACAGTTAAAATAATCAGTCTCTAAGGATTCCCCCTACTTTGGGCTACTAAGAATCACAGGAAAAGTATGACTGGAGAATGTCCTCCTTATTTTGATTTATTCAGTAAACAAGCAACACTTAATACTGAAGGCTAGACTATCTACTAGGATACAAAGGTAGAAGTTTTGAGAAGGATGGATTGTTTTAAACAAGATTGGCAAAAATCCTGCTAAACTGTTCTGTAGGAGTTGCTTTGGGTTTATATCTTGAGGGTGTTTGTGTTGGGATTTTGTTTATATTACTGTGCTTCTTTTTTGTGTTTTTAAAAACAAAAGCCTGCCATTGCAGACAACCAAAAAAACCCCTCAAAAGACTAAATTAGGATTTTGTGCTTCAAAAATATTACTTAGTACTGAGATCACACATTTTGCCTTTTCCATAAAGCTCTAGCATTACAAGAAGTAAGAACGACTGTCCTTGCTAATCTTTCTTCTGATGGTCTCATAGCTACATCTCACTTATCCACAATAAAGAAATCTCTTCTTGGGGATTTATTTACCAAGACACATCATGGGGTAGGGAAGGCTGAAGAGCTAAATTAAAATTGTAGATATGGACTGAACATAGCTTATTATCTTAAAAAGCTGGTATACGTCCTTTGAAGCAACTGGTGGTTTTAGACAGAATTTCACAGGTTCAAACCAGCTTAGTTAAATTCAATTCCAAGGTAAATTAAGAAAACAACAAACCCAAACCTGAATTAAACAAAACTTCATTCTGGAAATCGATTTATAGAAACAAATTACAGCTATCAATGATCTTTAAATTCTCATCTTTTATTAGCTAGAGTTAATTATCTCAGCTATCTGTATGCAGATAAACTATCAAAACCATTACATTTTTAAGCTTGTCTACTTCCTTTTTAATTAATAGAACACTCTGAAAAACATTGCTAAGCAAACATTGCTTGGAGCTTCATAAGCAGCAAGGGTTAAGAAAACAACTTTGTGCTTTGTCCACCAAGCAGCAATTGTAATACCCCTGCACATGTGGGTGGCAGCAGAAGTTTTCTCCTTCTATCACCTTCCACTACTGTTAAATCGAGAGGCAAGGGATCACCTCACCTGAAAGGGTGAAATGCCAGTTGTGAACAGACTGAAATTATTTTAGTTCTACCTATAATCCAGATATTCTCTTTACAGACAGTTTCACTTTATTTTACAGCTTTTTAATGGAGCTAGCAAAATGGAAGTATCTTGTAATTTAGCCTTCTTTAATCCCTTAAATTACACATATTAGAATGGACATTGAACTCAGTCAAAAATACAGCTAATAGCAAGCAGTGTTGATTTCACTTGGTTAACACTGAGTTTCATCTTCCAGTTCCTTAAGAAATTACAGGAGTGCCAACACTTTGTTTTTCAAGAGCATAAATGTGTCCTTGAAAAATACAGCTTAATTCAGCAAACCAGGTTAGATTCAAGAATTGAGCTCAGCATCAAGCTCACTTATCATTTGCAGCTTTTCTGTTTGCCAGTGTGCTTGCAAAGAAGTGGAGGGTGTGCAGTTTGAGGTGCTCCTTTCCTGTCTGCAGATGAACAGTGTGAGCTCTTTATTAGATGTTCTCAGCAAATTCAGCCCCAGGGTACTCACTGTAGTGCCATGCAAAACTACATCTGTAGCATGAAGGGCACTAAGGACTACTTTTAAGTTGATAGTTTAATGCTTTCACAATTTACTTTGGCAAGAGCTTCAAGGGAATTCCAACAACCAATACCAAGGTCTTAGCAAGATGCAGGCTATAATCTTCATCTGTGCCAAGAATATTTTAGCAATGACAAAAAAAGATACAAAAGGTCTCTACACAAATATATTGTAGACATGATAAACTAAACTAAGCTCTTTCCAAACAATTTCATGAAATACTAGTGCTATTCTGTTCTGTTTTGTAGGAGCTGACAGATTCTCCTTAAGGAAACCTGTAGCATCTTAAGTTTCAGTAGAAAGTGCCTGGATACCTCTCAAATGTATTCCACATATTGGGCTGCAGCATGCAGTTCATATAAAACAAAACTATTTTCTTACTTGAAAACAATCAGTGTTTAGGCACCAAACAGTAGAAAATAGTTGGATGAAACTTTTAAAAAAGCTCACTCTTTTTCAAAGGATAAAAAAACTAAGGTTTTTTTTTTTTTTCTGAAAGGATGAGAGATGCATCTTCAGAAAAAAAAATGAACATTTAACTACACTATTTCTGTATATTGTTCATAGTGAGCCAGGATCACTTGGCTCACTTAGACTCACAAATCAAAAGCATGAGGTTTCACAACAAGGCTGTCATGATGGCTATGTAAAATAAATGTATCACCACTAAATCATAAACATGTCCACTTCAAATTAGGAGACAGTGACCAGGAACTTATGGTTCTGGTGCGGGTTCATCTACAGAGGAAAAAACTGAATTACCTCCAAATGAGAAATGCTTAATTCTATGAAACTGATTAAACACCAGGACAGAGAGCAATTATACTGGGTTACCTGCCAAGTTTGGTTCCAATACAATCAAAGCC
>VYXD01001824.1:393373-453867 GCA_013397195.1 Hylia prasina | reverse complement strand
TAAAATGCCCTACAGAATATAAGGAGGTTCTGAATTTTGGACTTCTGGTTCAAAATGGTTTCCCCACTGGAGTAACATTATTTTTCTAATAGATTGTTTAGTTATTAATACCTTTCATCTCTATTAGGATTAAAAAAAGATAATGCACATTATATGAGGGATGACTGTTTCATGATGGACTCCAAACTATCCAGCACTGCACACAAAGTAGAAGTGTCATCCAGCCAGCAGCTTCAGTACACCATAAAACACACCCACTCTATTGGAGCTTCCAAAAAAATAAAAGAGAAGGAAACTTTCCACTGAAAAAACCAACCAGTACATTAGAAAAATCCTAAAAAATGTAAGCAACTGAATGCTGTTCAGGAGTTTGCAAAAGCCACCAGTTAAGCTTGTGGAAAATTACTGCTTTAAAAATTAAAAGCAACTATTTCAGGGAACATCTAACTCTTGAAATCATTGCCATGACACAACATTAGAAGTGTGATTATCACACATCTAATTAGATTACATCTAGATTGGATTATCATGAGATGATACCCCAATGGTTTAGCTGCAGCAATACACTTCAGTGAGTGGAGTGAGAAGGGAAGAATAAGCAGACAATGGACAAACCCCAGAGAAAGATTGTTGTGTAACTGCTCACAGCACTAGGAAATAAAAACCAGGAGTAACTGAAGCTGTTACACTGGGCCCCAGTAATTCCTAGACATCAGCAGTTCTAATAGGAAAGGTTCATGGGCCAATCAGGAGCAGATGGACAGTAAAAAGAAAAGCTGATTATGAATTGGAACTGAAAGATGTTTATTCACATAACTGAACTGCTACTTCAGGAATAGCCTTCAGAAGTGAAGTGTTTCAAACAAGGAGTGCTGCAGCACTGCACATTCCACAGCACAACACCACTGCAAAGGGACTCCCTGAGATACTGCAAACCCCAGAGGGGCTCCCAAAGGAAGCCTGAGGCAGCACTGAGCACTCTGCCAGTGGAACAGGACAGAAACCAAATACGCACCCATTGTTCTGTGCCTCCAATTAAGGTATTTATCAGCCTCATATGTGGGCAAGGCTTGATGGACTGTGCAGTAAATAGCTCTCTTTTACCTTCCTACATTGCTTTCCTCAGACTTCGGCCCTCGGTTAATTCTACTGCAGGTAAACCAATCAGAAAATCAAAATCAGTAGAAAAATGGGACACCTAAATTTCAGTCAAACTTAACTTGCCCTCCTGATAGCAGTAAATTAGGGATTACAATAAGGATTAAAGGATGAGCCACTTGTAAGCAGGACTTCTGTCCATGCCTGAAACAAAGAGCACAGCTCTAGAATTCCATTCATACAACACCACGAGAGGGTGAACCTGACCAGGTGAACATTGCCACTAAAATGTTTGGAAAATTTAATTTCTACACACAGGAGTATTCACTTTATTCGAATGACAAAACTTCTTTCCACTCTTGTGTTTTCCTGCTACTAAGTGTGTACTGAACTGGCACTCCAGGAGGAGCTAGTGCCCTGTGCTGTCTAATAAGCCACTGCCAAAGGTCCCCTCCTCAGCTGAGGTTGCTGATTTGTGCAATAAAGCTCCTTTCACTGGGAGATTTGCTATTGAAAGTACACTGAATCTGATTACCTCTGCTTGGAGTAATAAAATGTGCTTAATCTGTGACAACTCAACATTAGTTACACTTGAGGTCACCCAAATTTAGAAGTTAGAAGTGTTTACTCTAAAAATCCAGGTTTATGTTTGTGTTCTACATGAGGTCCAAACTGGATCTGTACTTGAAAGCCTCCAAATTCACAGGCCTTCTCAAAGGAGACGGGATGGGAACCATTCAGAATGTCATCACGAGCCTGGAGGAGATAAACAAAGATGTGTCAGAGACACCCAAAACAATTATTCCATCTCAAATTCCTTGAAAGCTTGAATACAGCCAGCAACACACCCTTCTCCTTCTGAATGTCTTTATTATTCCATTCTGGATGTGTATGTAATTAATAAAGGGCTAGATCATTTCATTGTGAGTATGTATGGAGACTTATTGAAGCTATTATGATTGTATCAGCTTTGATCAAAAAGAGAACTTGACAGCCATTTCCTGATGCATGTGTAAATAAAATACCACATGCACAGACACTTCTGTGTATGTACACACACATACACAGATGCATGTGTGTGCAAACACACACACTGAAAAGCTTTCACCCCACTGCCTCACATAGGAGGGAAAAAGATCTCCATAATTGGTAGGTAAAAACAAATTTACAGTGACAGATATGGCAACAGGGACAGGCACACAACGTTTTTTTCCTTCTGTGTAGATTTGGTGGTCACTGAAGATGACAGATTTTATAGCTCTGGCAGTAGAAGGCTCACTTACCCACAGACAAAGCATTATCAACACATACTGTCATACCAGCCTGAATGAAATATTTTAGTGGCAGGACAACAGCTCAGTGTGATAGTCTCCTAAAACACTTCAAAAAGGTACTGCTGTTCTACAAGCAATACAGCAGCCTTACCTTTTGCCTCAGACTTTTAAAATGTAATTTATAGCAACATCAAGTAGAACAACAGCACAAACCATGAAACTTTCAATTTTTTTTTTTTTTTTACGTTGAAAAAACCCCCCCAAACTTTAACAAAGAGTTTAAAAGCCTACTTTTTTTTCAGACTGATTTGCAGGCAACTGCAATGGCACCTTCAGTTAAATACTATCTCCTGCATAAGGCTCCTGGCTTTGCTAAGGTATGCACAGTCCCTCTGACAATTCAGGAAACCTGTCTAGATGGACTCCTACTGTGTTACATGACATGGTCCCTTTTGACAGAAAGCCTGCCTGCCTTGTGTGCTGTCTGGAAAGGAGTGCAGAAGAAGCTCTCTCACTAATCAGGCAGAAGAGAAAAAGACATGAGAAACAGAAAGCTGCTCACAAGACTGACCTGAGAGCACCATCCAGAGAAGAGAAGAGGGAGAAGAACAAAAAGAGCAACTTGGGACTAAAATTGGTCCATGTCTTCATGGACCAATTTTAAGGAAGCAAGATGTGAAAGCCAGTGGATTTTTGGCTCAGTGCCTATTACTGGGTTCAAAGTACTTGATTAAAAAAATCAGCAAAGTCTCTGCACTATCGTGTGTTTTTGGATGGCTAGACAAAAGAGTAAAACTAAAGCACATCCAGAACTGGAATTCTAGAAGATGAAGTATTTGAGCAGCAATTTTTTTTCTAACTAACCTACACAGTTTTTTTCAGACAATGTAGAAAGTACTTCACCTGAACATAAAGCAAATTAAGCTGAACAGGATCTCTTGAATCTACATTCTGGTCTGAATAAAAGAACTTTCGTCTCAAGAGCAGCGTTTCATTCTCATCCACTCCTTGCTCTCTGAAGGTCCGGCTGTGATCCAGCCAATTCACTGCAAAGGAGAAATGCACATTGGTAAATCCACACTCTTGTCAGCCTTAAAAACCCTTGTGAAACTCGTGGATAATTGGCATTTCCACCACGGTGGGGGGAACTCCACAAGAAATGTTACTTTCATTTCTGTTTCCAGTCATCAGTGCTGGAGGTTTGCTACAAATGAGAACTGAAAAACAGCACTGCTGGGAAACAAGGATATTCTACAGCATGAACATTGTTAATATTGAAGAAACAACTATAGGAATGTTTTATCACTAACTTGAGATCTTCAAAGCTTCACACCAAATAAATTTAGCATTTTACCTCTAAAGCAAATGATTCTGTTTACCTTTCTTATCCCTAAACACAATTTTAAAATGTCTTCCTGCCACTTAACAGTTAGCCTTAGTGTCTTAGAGTAAAACAGAAAAAATGGTTATAATGACTTAGCACACCAAGCAAATCTAATACTGTCTTACTTCTTTGGCAAACTTCTTTTACAGTTAAAACTTGTGTGTTCAAACACACAAGTACCTTTTGATGGCTTTCAGTAGGCATCAATTATTAAATATCCAATTGGGATATCCAAAGGGACAGAAACAACCCTTCACACTTAAGCTGGAATACCCCCACCAAATACCCAATAGCACTCCAAAACACCTGCTAACTCAAAGGCATGAACTTGCCCATTCACTTCATTTCAAAAATACTCAATTGCAGACAGCACTACATATAAAGGGATGCAAAATACAGCCAGGAACCAACTGCAACACACTGAATAGCCTCAAAATGCATTCCTGCATGGCTTCTTTGCATTATACCATGGAAAGATATTAATCTAAGAATTACCCTGGAATACATTACTCACAATCATCATCTGTATGAAGCTTGGCCTTCAGTTTTTCCATTTTTCTTTCATCACGTAACAGTGTCCTATCTTTCTTAAGTGTTCCTGTACTCTCCTCTTTCTTTTCTTCAATGCTCTCCTGGATTAATGAATATTCCTCATAATTTGTTATTCCTGGAATTATAAATAAATCCAATATCTAACCTCATTTTTCCAATACATCATTTCTTTGTCATATGCTGCATTTGCCACTTTCAGAAAGGTATACTTTAAGTATAAAGTGTTTTTTTTTTCCTGCTGCCTACCAAGAGAAGCTGCCAGTTTAAAAACATGATGGAATATAAAATAACTGTAAATTCTAAAATATAGACAGGCTATAGTAAATTACTATTCATGGATGCCTACAACTGCTTCCTGAGGACATCAGCTTGCCCATGATGCAAAAAGAAATGTGACAGAGCCAACTGAGGAACAGAAATCATGTGAAATTTATGATTTTTTTGCTTAAAGTATTATGACTCAACTCTTCCTGTGAATTTTACGTGAAACTGAATCAAAAATCAGTTCAAAATATTTAGCATATGTGCTAAGTTGTTCCCATTTCTTTGCTCTGTTTGTGGTTTTTTGTACTGTTTGGGAATTTATGTTATACCAGACAGCAAATTAAACACTCACCTACATGACCATTTTCAAGAAAATAAGTCAAACTAATTTTTGAGGTAGTTACGGCACATTAGAATCCAACATGCAAAACCTCAAAACTGAAATAGATGATTCACTTTCCAAGCAAAGTAATATAAATCAAATTAAGGCTGCTTGAATTCCAAATGAGATTTAAGCACTGTTTTAAGACCTTAATTAATCCATGTTGGATGCATACTTGTAGTGCATATATTAAATACAAATTTGTTTTCAAAAATGTCTATTTAGCTAAGTATTGAGACAAACTATGAGCAATATGACCCATTTTTGACCAGCTGCTCTGGATGGCTTCTGTATGTTGTTTTACAAATGATACAATTTTGTGACCAATTCAATCATAAAAAAAAAGTCCTAAGCCTGGGTACATTTCAAGGTTAGCAATGTTCCTCTTTTATCCAACTAACACAGAGTATAAATTCAGTTCTAAACCTCTACCTCATAGCAGGAAAGAGTACATAAATGTAATGTGCAATAAAAAATTGCTACCTGGACTGTTGGATAACTTTGTGCCTTCAGCTACTAAATCCTGACGCTTAAGGATACAGCTGACTCTCTACAGACTTTGATAAAACCTGGACAACAGGTTTCAAGAAAGTGTTTGGTAAGTAGTAACTTCAAACAAATTTAAATTTTTCACATATGTGCCGCTTTCTAGCCACATAACATCCTAACAAATCAGAATTTAAATACAGCAGAAAAACAAATTCTTAAGCATGGGGGTCCCAAAACCTTACCTATCCTGCTGCAAATGGTAACCAGCAATTCACCCACAGTTTTAGAATCATCCACCATGACTGTTTTCACTGAACCATCCAACATACGTATTTTCTGAGGTCTCTGTTTCTTTTTGTACTCCAATATATCCTAGGAAGTAAACACAACTGTTTCTAAATGCTTTTGGAAGCCACCACAAGCCAACCCACTACCTCAGATGCCTAAAACAGGATTTCCTTCCTGCCCTCCAAGCTGAATTTTTCCTTTGTTACAGTATAGACAAACTTACTCATTTCATAAACTTTAGAAGTGATTACATTTAGATGTGCCAATGTCATTTTTCAAGAATTGTGCTAAGCGGCAAGACCTGGTCAGGGCAGGACAGACCACAGTACCTTTGTGGTGTGAAATCAGTCCAGCATTTCAAAAGGACAGCTGTGGCTGTAGCAAGCTGGCCATGACATGAGCCAGTCTGACCTCACCACCTCAAGTATACAAGAAACCAACTCAACACAAGGTCATGTCAATTAAAAAGCACATAAAAGTTATTGTTCAACTTTCTGGTAATCATTCTGTGAAGACACCACTGACCACAGCAGCTCACAGTCACAACCTGAATGCAGGAAAAACCTGACATCTGAGGCACAGCAAGGAAGGGGACTAGGTGAAGCTCAGGAACAGACTCAAGACCCTCCTACCCCTCCAAATGCTAAACATGCTTGTTGCTATTTAGGAAACAAGTTTTCTAAGAACATGGTGATGAAGGAAGCAACAGACTTGCACCATACCCCATTTCTCAGCATGTAATAATCCAGTGTTCTTCCAGCCTCCAGCCATATACCTTTTCGAGGATCCTCATCTGACAAGAACAATCCATAGTCAGAGGCTGTGGAACAGAACAGACAGAGACAGGCTGAAAAACATCAAACCTAATAAAGCCAACATGGTTTTATTCAGGGCTATTCAGCTTCAGGGTTAAGCCTCCATTACACTTACCTTCCATTCCTAATAAAATTGGATAGAATTTTTTTTCTGTGCTTCATGAAATATTTAGTTTAGCAGCAGATAGCAGGGTACATCAGGCTTTACAGAAGACTTGAACAAAAGCTTCACTACGCCATCACATCTACTGTGTATTATATTTGTAACTACTTTTCTTTGTGACCTTTTTTAAATGCTCACAGGTCCTGCTTTGGAAATGACTAACCAAAAATACAAGCAAGTGTGGCCTTAACCATAGTGTACTATTTCAAGCAGAAGTTCTATTTTCAAAACACAAAGTTTGCTTTCAACCCTCCACAAAATGAGTTTATAATAAACTTGGCAATCTTTCTGGTAGATGATTCAGGTTTAGGTATTTAAAAATATACAAGGCTTCTAGAATTATATCCATAGCAAACACTGCAAAAAACTTGTATCTTTTGAAGGCCAAATAATGTCAACTGATTCTTTCAGAAGTAAATGATAAAATTGTCATTGCCACACAAAAAACAAACCCAGGCTTAGGTTTCAAAGACTAAACTCCAGATACACAAAATGAAGCATCATGACTGTTAATTTAAGGCCTACCCATATGCATGAAGAATCAATACAGATGATACTTCACAAACAACAAGCAAGCACTCAGCAGCTGAGCCTGCTCTGTTTGCAGCTCTGCAGGTTAAGCTCATGCCCCTTCTCACAGCCAGCAGGGCTGAGTCTGCTACAGCAGCTCTGGGCCCTACCTTGGCTCCTTTCAGCCATGTGTTAGCACCCTTTGGTCAGAAAGTCAGGTAAAAATATCTGCAATTTGCTGATAATATTTCATCCTTAAATGCCATGCACAGCAATAATTTACATTTACCTTAAGCATGATTACTTATGCAATTATACAAAAGACCTTACACTTAATTGATAGAAGTGCAACTGACTTAGAGATATCCAATTAAAAAGGAAAAACCCGTCCAAAAACAACTGAGTCAGATGAAAAACTTTCCCTGCTGACCTTAATTTAAAACTCCCCTGAAAAGTCAAGTGATCTGTACATATAGGGATATTTATGATCCAGATTCAGTACAGAATCACTTCTGTAAGATTTTGGAATTTGTGCCTATAAATAGGTTGTGACCTTTAGATGCAAAGCGCCTTGCACAGAGCACAGAAGTACCAAGGAAGCACAGACTGCTCTGACACTCATTTGTGGTGCATGGTAATGAAACAGCAGGAGCTGTGCAACTCACACCTGAAAATCATGGCCCCCTTTGTGCTGGGACCAGGCCTGTGGCAGAAGTGAAATGTGCACAGCTGACAGCCACAAGCACATTTTCTGTTGTGCAGAAGCAGTTTATCAAGTGTACTGCACCACTGTGAGTCTTCTGAACTAACAGGCAAACACACACATTGTAACAGCCACCAAGAAAGGGAAAGGATATGTTGGAAACATTTCTGTTCATCACTCAACTTCATTTTTTGAGGTTTGTAATTGCACTGCAATCACAAGTAAAGGAAAAGCCCTACTATTAAGTCTGAGAACGCCTTGACTTTTCTTTGATGTTCATAATGTTCAGGGATATTTATCACTCAACTTCTCCAAATTCAACAGCTGTCTACAGTCACTGCCTTGAGAGACCAGCATGGTAAAAATGCACAACTTTTATCTGAAAACTGAAGCTCTGTAACTAGATTTCCAAAGGACTCCTGCAAAGGAGAAGTAATTCTCAGTAAAGTAACCAAGTGCATTACTAGTAAGTTTTTCTAACAATTCAGACAAGATTTTTGAAAGGGCTGTGAAGGTTGTGAGCTTAAACCTCAATAAACAACCTGCTTTAAGAATTACATTCTGGTAGCATTATATACAATGCAGCACCAAAGGGCTTTGAAGTATCTGAATTTTTTGAGAACTTTGGCTGTGTTAAAACCAGACCTTTTGTCCATGGTGTTTCCCAGTCTGTATTCATCTAATTCACTCAATAGGTACAGAGACAATTACATTTGATTAACACCTAGCACCATGGTACCTATGGCATACACAGCAGGTGATGATTTTAGTTATTAACCAGTTTCAACCATTTCTCTTGGCACATTTTGGAGGTATCCAGTCATTCTTTTGTAATTCATCTTGTTTCTTCCTTTGCTGAGGCACAAATAAGTCTGTGCAGATTTTCTTAGAAAGCATTGCCAGAAACACTGCTTTAAGTAGGTAATACCAAAAAAAAAAAAAAAAGGTCTCCAAGCAGGAGAGTAATTTCTCATCTTTTGGGCAAACAAGATATTTATTTAAGAAGTCAAAATTCCACTAAAAACATCCATTCTGGGAAAACCTTTGTACAGCTTTGTCAGGACAAAAGGAAGAAAACCAACTCAGCTCCTTTCTGCCGCTTAAAAATCTGTTTGCACTTGTTTCATTTCACTCCAGAGCCCTACAACTTCAAAAACAAACAAACAAAGCCTCCGACCAAAAAAAGAAATGAAGGAACAGGACAATGTTAAACCCCCCCATGGGTTCATGTCCAATGAACTGAGTAAGAAGTAATTCAGGAACTCACCTTGCCCAGTCTGAGCCTCTGGCACTCGCTCACGAATAACTCTGCAGGCGTCGTACACGGCCGTGGAGGGTTCAAACTGCATCGTCTTCACCACATTGCACTGACGGACACAGATCTTCAAGGAAAGAGCTACCATGGTGCCAGGTCACTTGCAGCTTCCTACTAAAGTACCTGAAAAAAGCAGTAATGGCATTGCTGCTTACAGTTTTCCAATTGTGCTTTAATATACTTAGCTTTTCATTGAACAAATAAAACTAGTTCAGTAGAATTACGTTTATTCAAATGTACTGCTATATAAAGTTTCATTAGTATCATCAAGCTCATTAGTATCATCAGCTGGCCAAAACATGTATTTTTCTTGGTATAATGGAAATTCATTTTTCAAAAACGTGTATACACATATTACATGTTCATACTTTCTTTGAGGTACATTGAAATGGTGCATAAAAAAACCCCACACTTTTTAGGTATATTTGCAACATATTTACTGCTGACAAAAAATTACTTTTCTCTCATCACACATTTTTATTAGATCATTCAGACTAGCTGGTAACCAACAGCTTAAAATAACTATTTCATCAAAAGTAGGATTTTCTTAGCACATAACTGCTCTTTCCTGAAGATTTTGAAGTGTGCAATATAGTGTTATGGTTTTTCTCAAGTCTCCACATAGACATGCTAGATGTTTTTAGCCTGTTGCACAGCTACAGAGAGCTTCAAGAATGAGTTATTTTTCATTTCAGTTATATTTCAGAAATTACACCAAATGTGACAGCACTTTTGTACAGAAACAGGAAGCTACAGATGCTTTTTGTATTGTTTCATTTTGCAGATAGTCTGGGTTTTGTCTCCGGTGTCTTCCCTTGCTGTTTTAACAGTCCAAACCACTCTTCCATCATGAGACTTTCCACAATGATCTCCAAGAACTCTTCAGAACTTGAATCCTTTCTCCATAAATACAGAATGCACTTGAATCCCCAAACAATTTCTGCATAAATTTATGTGTGCGTTTTTAAATAGGAATTTTCCCTGGATCAGTGGCCTGCAGCAGAGGTTTCCCTTTGTTTCCTCAGACTCTGATTCTTATCCACAGACTTTCAACCTGCTCACAGCTGTTCTTCAGATACAGCTCTTGATGTAGAGAGTGATCTTCCCCCTCCCTTCTCTCCTGTCCCTTCTGAGCTGCTGGTGGCCATGGAGAGCCACACCCCAGCCATGGGATTCATCTCACCAGGTTTCAGTAAAGGCAACCAGGCCACAGCTTTCTAGCAGCAAGGTGTGCTCATGTTAGACACAATGCTCTACTGGCTAATGTAAAAACAAGCAGGGGCCCTGTTGCTTAGAGAATGTTCTTTTAAAAGTACATTGTTTAGGTGTCCAGCTTTTTAATATTTTCACTTTGTGACTGTGCACCACAAATCATAAACAGGCGTGTCAGAAAGAACATCAAAAGGCAGCTTAGCTCAGTGCCTTGCAAAGTGGTGCATCCCTATGCTGTCCCTGCCAGATGCTCATTTATTCCATTCTGCCAAAGCTCCCTCACAATGGAGTCCACATCCACACCTGAGCTGCTTCATTTTTATTTTTTTCACTACTTCTACATTTTTGTATAGTTCTCCCTCATACAAGTTTTCATGCTTAGGTTCTCCACTCTGCAAAAAAATATTTTTTTTTCTTCCTACATAAACAGACATGCAAATTTATCCCTGATATCTTTAATGCACCCTCACAAGTTGGGAACCTGTTACTGTGTCCTCCCACCACCACTCTTTTTTTTCAGGGTCAAATCCAACCCAAAGAAGGAAGGACCTAAATATGTCAGTGGTCTGGTTTCCTTCAGTTCAGTGCTCTTGGTTTCAGACACACCAAAGGATGCTTCATCTGAAAAAGAGCTCATGACTTATCAGCTTCCTCCAACACTGTGTTCTCTAACTCAAGAGAAAGGTTTTCATTTGCCTCCTCCAGGTCAGCCTCAGGCTCTAAATCTCCCCACTTGGCTTTCAGTAATAAATGGGACAGGCAGTTTCCATCTCCTGGGTAATAGCCAGAACAGGACAGCTGTTTTTTCTCAAAAGTACTAAGAACTTGGTCAAGAAAAAGGGCTGAGATCACAGAGAAAAACAAGGGGAAAATATCTTCCACATTCCCTTTATCTTCTATATGTTGATTCACACCACATTTAAATATTTCTCTGTGCAAGTAATGGACTCTGTGCTTCACCCAAAATCACAGAGTCTGTGGAATGGCTGACCAAAAATTAAAAGGATCCTGGAAATTAGGAAAATTCTCATTGAAACTATTTGCCTTGTGCTGCCTCATTCTCTGTGAGTAATAAAGTAGGAAATTTCTAAATCAGACTGTGACTGATCTGTGCTTGTAAGGTGGGAGACTGGAATAATAAATTATGAATCTGACAGCTTTGGGAAAGACAGCAGCAGCTTCAAGCTGTTAAAAAAGCCACAGAGCATAACAGAGAACCCAGTGCCTGCAGATAGATATCAGAGTGTGTATGTCAAGGCCTGGAGCTGAACCATCACAGGGCTTACGTTCTGGAAAATCTGATCAAAACAAAATTCTAACCAGTGCTTGAATTAAGATGAGCAGGCCTCGCTGTGCTCACAGAGATACCTTGCCAACAAAGCAAACAAGCACAAATACTTCAAACACATATTACCCAAGATAATAAGAGAAGGTAAAGTAATAAGATATTATCCCAAGATGTTACCAAGGATTGAAAAGTAAAACAAGAATGAAGCAGCAATAAATTTCTTTAAAGTAACTTCAAGCAGGAGGAATGTGTGCCTCTGGGCTAAGCAGTGATTATTATACATGATTAGCCAGAACATTTATGGCAGGAGCAGGAGGGAAGCTCTGTCCCAGCTGGGTCACCATGGGCTCTGCTCCCTGTACCTCAGCAGGACAAAGCTTGAGCAGATATTTCCACTCCATTTGCACAGCCCTCCTGCAGGGCTCAGCTGAGTCACCCCATCCCTCCCCAAGGCTCTCTGCCTGGATTCATTCTCACTACAGCTAGGATGCTGTTACTACTAAATTACAAAAGGTTTGGGCTTAGAAGCAGATACATACTCTATAACAGTTAATTTTTTTTTCTTTAATAATTTCTCTTCATTAAAGAAAGCGTTCTGAAATTCTAAGGAGCAATATTTACAAAACTAAACATCTCTTCATATCTTGTAATGTAGGTATTTTCAGTGAAACAATTTGAACATTAAATACAAAAAAAGTTCTTTGATGAAACACACATATTAAAAGATATTAAATATACTTCCCCTGAAATGAAACAAATCTGTAAATTGTCTTTTGCAAGACAAACATTTAAATAAAAGCTCCAGCATATTTGTTTGAGAAATGTCCCCAAATTAACAGGAAGAAAGTTGATTCCACAACATCCCCACCCTTAATGACCACTGGAAATTAATTTAAAGTTGCTTTTCCTCCTGGTGTCATTCAAGAGGAGCAAAACAGAACTAACCAACACCTACTAGGACTGCCAAAACTGAGTAACAAATGAATTTATTCATATCCTACTGCACCTCTTCCTCCATCAGTCCCAAAAGTAATTTCCAGAAAAGTTTTTTCTAACTAAACAGTAATTTCTACACACTGTCTGTGCTACCACAGTAAATGAACAGCTTTTGCATGGATTTACTCTCAAACCTCCTTGTCCCACTTCTGCTTCACCAACAAATGGCTTTCCCAACCAGCTCCTTAAAAAGCCTTCTGTAACAAGATGCAAAATTGAGTTGTCTCCTGTTTCTGAATGCATCTATGTTAAAATGTTAAAAGCACTGAGATGGATGACACACATATGATCAAGTTCAGATGTGCCCTGCTTAGAAAGCTTCCATTATTTTTGGTCAGGCTCATTAAGTGAGGACTAAATCAGTGGAGGATCCAACTCTACACTACTGAAAACTCTACAAGTCAAATCAATTCTCTGAATGTAAGCCTCAGGTAATGCACAAACCAGATCTCCAATCCACAATACCTTCTGAGATAACTAACATGATAAAACACAATTACAGAAATTCCAGAAAAGATTTCCCAAGAAACTAAATTGCACCTGAGAGTCCAGCTCTGCTAGACTGGGAAGGTGGCACTGACCTCATCAGCTGCAGTGCAGAGACAGACCAAGGCAAGGGGCAGCAAAGTTATCTCAAGCATTTTACAAGGCCTCTCAAGAGACATCTAACACAAGGTAAAGGGCTGTTTCTCCCAGTACTGACAAGGACAGAAGTTTGCATCACATACTTTCAACAGGAATCAGCCATGACCAAGACAAAAACATTAAAAAAAAAGTAAAAATAAAATAAAACAGCAGAACAAAGATGCATGGGAGAAAGGGGATTTTAGAGGGGAGACCAGTTAGTGCACACTGACCTCCCTGATCATTTACCTACTGACTTGGCTTTATTTGTACCATTCCCTACCCTCATATGTGTGGTATCTGAGCTGATGAGGCCACGATTTTATCTGTATATTCTCAAGCGCAATGCTAAGCAAACAGAGAATGCAAAATGTCAGCTCAATGCTATGAGGGTACGTGCATTTCACATCCTTGCCAAGTGAGTGTTGAGGTAACTCATAGCCCCAAACCACCTGCATTTCAAAACCAAGTAAACATGGAACAGCCACCACTGACACTGCCAAACACAGACCACGCCCATCCAGTTAAAGCAAAGTTGTCAGTGCCAGTGCTATGGTTAAAAGCAAAGCTCTGCCATGATTTAGTAAAGGTCTGTCTCCCTGGAGAGATTTCTTAACTGGTTCATTCAAGCTTGAGCAAACACAAATCTAGGTCATGAGACTGTCACAGCCTAAAAGCCTCTGTGTGTACATGCTAGTGGAGGCACAGCTACGTATTTTTATACTAGACTAACTTTGTAACAAAATCCAGTGGAACAGCAGTCCTCTGTTCTTTTCAGTATTCCAACCTACTACCTGCTGGCACTGGGCACCAGCAATACAGGACACATGACACTTTCTGTTGTTCACAGAGGTAGAACATCTAATTCTATTGTTTAGTGGACCTGCTAAGACCTCCATGAGTAAAATGCACTCTGAAGTACAAACTCAGCTGAAGTGATAGCTTTGTATACTGCCAAAATTATGAATGCAAATGAAAGCATCATCCTTCAGAAATCCAGCATAATGGAGCCACAAGGCAGGCAGACAGGTGGCTGACTGCACAGGCATAGAGAGTAACAACACCCCTTTTACTCTAAACTCACCATGGCACCTTTGTCAGCATCTTATCATAAAAGAGGTGCACTGCACCTTTCAAGGAGCCCTCTCTTCAGTGCTCCTTGGCTGTCTATTTGTAACTAATTTATACCACAATGCTCTCCAGGGCTTAAGGGCTGCCAATAACAGACTTTCTTAGAAAACTATGCTGTTTCTCCACCAGAGCATGGTATAGGAACCAAACTTTCATCTGTAGGTTGTATGCCTGAAATGTATGTCCGTATGTCACAGCACAGACATCATCAACTCCTTGCTGGACAAGACACTGTGAAGATGTCATCACTGCCTGTTGCCATTCCACTAGGGACTGTGCTTTCAGGCCTAACTATCACTCATGCACAAATATCACACTTGTAAACACTGGACTGGAAGTTCTCTTGTCAGTAAGGTTAGAATCTCTTCTGGTCAGAAAGAAAATAAAACCATATCTCTCAGTTTTCCTCTAATTAGCTTGAAGATGAAGACAAGAGCAGTGAACCAATAGAGTAAAAGTTGATGTTTTAAATGGGCAGTAAGTACAAAGGTATCAACTTGGAGGCTCCAGAGTAGCCTGACAACCTCAGACACCACATGCTGTCAGGGGGGGCTCATCAGAGCTCTTGAAGCTTGAACAAGCCACCAGAAAAGCATAACCCTTCATTTCATCAGTTAGAACACAAAGAACTTAACACTGTACAGCACTAAACATTGTTTATTCTGTTTGCAAGTATGCACAGACAATTAAAATGCAAGAACTCTCACATGCCCCCTCTGCCCTAAGAAAATCCCTGCTCAACCACTATGGCTACACCACACGTGCTGATAAGCAAGTGTACCTTAAAAACCTTCAAGAACCTCAAGAAAAATTCACTGCATTTATCTGTAGGACACAGTACTAAATTTTACAAATAAACTACTTGGGAAAAAAAACCCACAGCAAAACAAAGATGAACCAGGACAAGCTTTGAAAGATTACAATGAGAGCAAGCTGTAATTATTAGTGAGCATTAATAGATACCATTCTCAGTTCACACTTTATAGTCATACAGCAACAGCATCTCTTTTGCTAAGAACCCAGCAAGGAAGTTCCCTCAAGCAGATTATGTAAGAGACCAAAATATTTGGGTCTAATTAAGAGTTGTTTATAGGACAGTCAGCTTATTAGCACTTGAACTTCAGCTGGCTTTTTAAGTCCAAAGGCATATTTGCAAACTAACTTGCTTGTATGTATCTTCAAAAGGAAGGATGAATTACAAGGAACTACAGGGGGAATGTCACTGTCCCAAGCACCCAAGCAAAGCTGAAACAGCTTTTAGATAAGCAAAGAGCTTGACTGGAGCTGGTTGTAACAGAGAAATCACAAGCCTCAGAAGCAAGAGCCTTCACTATGGCAGTCAGTGACACGCCTTCGAAGAGGCCTTCCAGACTTTTTTTCCTGTTTTGCAAGAACACTGCAAGAGAAAGCCAAACCCAGAAACATGAGTTTCTGTAGAAATCAGAAGAAAATCACATCCTTTGGAGCTAGGTTCCTCTCCCAGAGTGCTTGGGAGGACAGTAGTGAATATATGTATGCACAGATTACTAAAATGGTATCTGATGTATAGAAGGCTCTTTTTGTGTGTGTGGGTTTGGTTGAGGGGTTTTTTCCTCTTTTTAAAGGATTTGTTCTTGGATTTTGGAGGGGTGCTTTATTTCTTTAAACCCAACTCCTGTAAGGATAATCTACATCCATCTCAAGCACTGCAACTTGCTTACAGTGGGATATATTCTTATATGCTTATATAGCTTTAAATATACTTGCTGATCTCTAGTACCCAGGTAAATTATAGGATAAGGAAAAATAAATGATGATTAAAAACAGTTCCTGCTCTGTGGAAACGTTTGGCTGATAGAAAACTGATTTTCCAAAGCAGCAGATGTGACAATTTGAAACATTTCACCCAGATTCTAAAACACACTAAGAATAGTCATAGGTTGAACTACAAAACAGACTGTTAAATCCAGGCTAGAACAGTTCTGTATATTCACACTAGTTTCAACTACTGCAATGTTTTGAAGGACAATTTTAAAGCTTTTATGTCTAGGTCTACAACTTCTGAGCATGTTCAATTCAATAATTCCCCCCCCTCCTCTGAACTAATCGAAGTCACCACTCAAACTTCTGAGCTCCACCTGCCATTCTTGGGACACAAAGTCAGATGTAATAAACCCCTTGGAGTTCTTACTTGAGTCATTTAATGACACAGCTAGGATTTGACCTCTTGGGTTCACCTGCTATGGTCTAACTCTTGCTCTGCATTTTCTTTCTTTATTCTTTTAAGTGACAGAGAAACAGTTCTTTGGCAGAGAAACAGTACTGCCAAGTCCCAGATAAACTGTCATGGTAAATCACATATGGAATCTTCTTTTGCTTTCCTTCCACCCTCCTGAACATCATCTGATGCTGCCCAGGAACTTTTTTATCATTTTCTTTAAGAACAGTTACCTCATAACACATCTAGAGTGCCAGCTCTAAACATTTTTTGCGCCTCAGGTTCAGGCAGAGATGTCAGACTCTGCTTTTTGATTACTAAATTATTTTTTATTAAAAAAATCCACTTCTTCCAAAAGAAGAAACAAACAAGGAATAGCTAGTCAAAAGAGCTTTGAACAATAATAGAGGGATAAAGAGAAAAAACCCCAAAACATAGTAGCTGAGGAAAGGAACAAGACCTATAGCTATAGAGTGCAGAAAGCTCCGTTACTACCAAAATCAGCAACACTAACAAAAACAGAAAAGCTGTGCAAGAACAGCCATCAAATCAACATCTCTGTCACAGCCACAAAACAGAACAACACAGAGACTGAGCTCCAGCTGTAAGAGTACTCCATACCCCCAAGGTGAAAGCTCACAAGTACTGGATAAGGAAGGAGAGAAACCACAAGCTGGTGCAACCCTTACAAAAATTTAGGAACAGGGTTAAGTTTGAGAAAAACCTAGATTTCAGAAGGGAACAGGACTGAACCCCAAAACATCCACTGCTTCTACAACAGAGACAGAGGAACAAAGAAATCACGAAACACAGCTGAACTTTCATCAGGGTGTCACAGTGTGTGCAAACATTATATGTCCATTAGATTATACTTAGTCTAGTACACTGCCATCTGTGTGCTAAAATCTGAAGTCAAACCTCCTCCTACACCAAATGCGCTCAGAAAAAGCACATCTTCCCAACAAGCTCAATGTCAGCTTGGCAGACTTAAAATGGTTGAAGCTGAATTTGTGTATTTTTGTTATTGCTCTTAGCAAAGCCTATTTCAAGATGTACCTACAACACCTTCATTTAACCCTGTCCTTAGACATATTTGACACAAACTGACACGTTGCTTTAATTATAGGCTGCTTTGAAAGTTCACTGAAGACATTTTTCAAACGTGGAGAATTGCAGGACAAAATTCCATTAGCGACCTTTCAGTATTTCAAGCACCATTTCCAGATGAGCAGTCAAAGCCAGAGACACATTTAGAACAGTAATGTGGACAAGGTCAAAGTAACTCCCACAGATTAAGAACATGAGAGTGAGATTTATCAACATTTTGCCCAAAGCCAATTTTAGCACTTAGTGACATTCTCTTCTGAGAGCATTACAGTACAGAAATGGTAATGTATCTGTGAAGTTCATCTAGTAATGATTTTTCCTTGTTCTTTTTGCCACCTCTTACACGTATTCAGATGAAAGAGTTAAGTCATCTTCTCAGCTATTTGTTTCATACCAATGAAAGGCATGGCCCTTTTTCCTAAGGCTTAGAGAAATCACTTATTACATGATCATATTCTCCAGTCTCCCTGGCAACTGTTTCAAAACAGTCAATGTCTGTCATAGGTTAATCTCCAGGCTGTTAATTACAATATTTATTTGGCACTTCAATATTCATTCATCACATTTATTTTTCAGCTCAATTTCTCTCTCCATAAAAACAGCCACAGAAGCATATATTTCACATACTCTCTACATAAAATTTTATACTAATATGTACAAGCTTTTAAATTACTGTAGGCTTTATGTCATTATGGGCATAACAATGAAAATTAAACAGGACCTTACCTCAAAATTAAACTTCATTTAATAGAAAATAAGTTTGTCTGAAAGTACTCTTTGATCACATGGAAGGCTTCCAGGAACCAAGTCTGTAACACAAAATACAAACAAGTTACTTTCTTGTCCCCAGTTCAATAATTTCTATTTTACAAGTACCTTCTCTATCAACACAGTGGAAAGAGAACAACCCAGGAAGTTGTAAGCTTCCTTTTCCTTTTAGGAGTCAGAATTTGCATTGCCAAAATGTCTTTGTGCTCAAGAAAACAAATTTCAGTCCAGGCTTCTAAATTGCCTGCACTTAAGAGCTCATAATAAATGAATTCATGAGTTTTTATAGATAAACACTTTGAAACTATCTAGTCAATTATGAAAACACCTGCAGCACAAGTCTGGGTGATAACATAAATTAAACAATCACATTGACCTCTCAAAACCATTTGTTTTGCATTAACTGTGCTTTTCCACGGTTTACTGTCCCTGTGTGGAATGACTGTCTAAAGCACCACAGCACTCTCAGCTCAAGTCTCTCTGGGCAATCTCCCTTCTGAAAGTATGATTGCAAAAAAAAGGTAAAAACACAGTTTTGTTTTGTTCTTAAGAGATGACAAGCTCTGTTTCAAGGCTTTGGCTGTTTTGAGGCGGTGGGGTTTATTGTTTGGATATTTTCATGCTTTGTTTATTAGGCTTTGTTTCCTTTCCCCTTCCCCGGTTTCTTAGAATCATTTGTCAGTTTTTACTCTAAACAAATGCCAATAAATCATACTGGTTTAATAATCATGAGGATGAGGAAATCAGTTTGCACACAAGCCATTTAGCAATTCTGGAGCCCCACAGTGCTCTGAAATAAACACCAGCCTCTCTCCCTGTATCTCAAACCACCTCCAGGCACGGCATTTATCCAGGCCTGGGTCTTGCTGCTAGCAAAGGCTTCTATTCTATGTGTGCAGTTATGGAAGGCTCTCATCCCATTTTTGTATCTCCTGGACAACCTAAAAATTCAAATGAAGCTCTGATCCACAGCAGCTATCCAAATTTGAACCCAGTTTATGCATCAATTTCAAAAGACCAGGCTGTTAAGGAATAAAGTTATGCTTTCATACAGCCACACAGCAGGGAATGCCTTTTAGCTGAGAAAAAGCCACCCACAGCAACAAAGGATTCTTGCAAATTTTAACCAACCAAAGCTGGCAAAAACATTTCTGATAAAACAAATTCATCACTGAATGTTTTTCTTTTCTTGGTTGACTAAAAAAGTGATTTTTTGCTTTCAGTGGACTATTAAGCAACATTAGCTCTATGCCAACATGCCTATTAAGTGCAGGTTAACAGATTTAAGGCAAGCCAGAGTAAATGCAGGATACTTAAGACAATTATTCCAGCACCCAAATGATCCCTGCACCTGCATTAAAACTGGTGATGCAGTAGTTTGCTACCCTGAAATTTGGATCCTGGATCATATTCATCCAACTTTTCAATGCCTGCCAAGTCTGCAGTAATGCTCAAATAATGCACAATTACTCTAATTAAAGGTATGCCAGCACCTGCACACCTCATTGGTTTCCCACTAAATATAAGGTCAGGAGAAATGCAAGTTCAGTACACAGAACATCTGTGGCTTAGTGGCTGTATCAGTGCATAAGGGATTGATCTGCAGGTAATATCTGTATCACAGTAACATGCCAAATTCCTGTCCAGTACAGCCCATAAACTCACCAGCCACCTCACTTCCTGGACATCACTGCGTCCTTCTCCACACTTGTGTATATTTTAAAGTTCTAAAATTTGGATTAAGTGCAGTTATGAAGTAGTTCAGTCACTTGCAAACTGCTACCTGTCTTTGTTCTCAGACCTTTGTTAGCAAAGGCACCAGAAGCCCTTTCAAGTCCCCAAGTTCTGGAAGCACAAAGCACCAGCTGAAGCATCTCCACCTCTGCTCAGAACCACCACCAGTGAAGGCTGACACTTCCTGGACTTGTATCAAAAACTGAATGCCTGCAGAACATACCACATCTAGGAAAGAACAAAACCAGATGCAGCAGAGAACGAAGACACCTTCCCAATATTGCTTCTTTCTTGTTGCACCAAACAAAGGCCCCCAGATAAATGTTCCAATTCAATACATGTTGGTACCTTCATGATGATTTAAATAGGTGTGACACTGCTTTGAAATTTGCTCTTTCCAAATGCAGTTCCAAAACAGAATCATTGGTTAAAAAAAAAAAAGCAAACACACAAAAACCCCCAACAGTTTGTTTTTTTTCAAGCTGTACATCAAACATGGGTAACTAGAAATTTATTTTTCTGTGTTTTATCAGGAGGGTCTACCTACTTACTTAGGTGTTAATGAGACTAGGAAGAAAAGAGGTAAAGCAACTGCTGTCTTAACATTTTACATCAAGGGATGAAACAACACAATTCATTTGCATGTACTACCAGAGTAACTCAAAGAATAGAAAACTATGTTTTAAAATGACAATTTCATTTTAAGTAGTAGATTTGAAGTCATCAGAATACTTAAGAGTAGAAATATGAATACATCTTGTGGAGTCTGAGGAAAACAAAAATTATTTGTACTATGATATATCTTAAGACTAGCTGGAACAAATGTGACTAGAAACAACATTCATTTTTCAAGTGGGTTAATTACTGCTGAAGCAGCTGTGTATTTTTTAACTTATCAACAGGGAGATAGAGAGACTCAAAAAACCCCTGTCAATCACTGTTTTTTCATTCTATTGTCCTCACTTCCTGGAATGTGGTCAGAGATGGAACTAGACTGCCCAGAAGCCCAGTCAGCAAAGCAGCTGCCCTGAACCCGGGATTTGTTTACAATCCACTGGAGGGTGGGAGCAATGAGTGCATAAAGCACCTAATTCCAGGAGTTTCTGAATATTTGAAGTATTTCTTAGCAGTAGCCCCCTGGCTCCCCCCTCCCCTTCTTTTTCCTTAGCTGCAGCTACATTTCTGGGAAATGCTTTTGGTTCCAATGCTAGTGATGCTATTTACGAAACAAGAAAACTGAATAAAGAGCACTGAAGTAGAATGTACTTTCTCAATTCTACTGCAGATTCCTACACTGTGAATTAGAAGTAAATTAATTTTGCCTTTATAGCTATTTCCTAGGTATTCTCTAAATTCTTGGTGGTAACAGTTTAATTCAGTAGCATTTGGACTTCAGGCTCAATGAGATTAAACAAAAATTCCAGAATCATCTCATACCTCATTTTCTGAAAGTGGAAGACATTTCTGCCCATGTACTTCCTTTGGATTTATGTTGTGTGTTTTTCCTATGCTGTGTTTTGTGGGATGTTCTTTTTGTTTCTGCTTCTTTGATTGTTGTGTTTGGGGTTTTTTTCACCACAACCAAACCCAAATCTATGGTCCATTACACAGGGTATGTTTTAATCCTTTTGGCATTCACCACCCCTTCACTGTATCACCTCTGATAAATGAATAAATGCTAATAGCTTAATTTTTTAAAGCTATAGATGGGGGAATAGCTCCCTTGGGACATTGGGGAGTTTAGTTTAGGACATCTGGAACACTGGGGAGCTTAGTTCTATGATCAAGTTCCAAACTATGTTCCTTGCACATAATAAAGATATTGAGTGGCTATTTCAGGCTGGTACTAATTCAGAAGTTCTGTAGTGTGTGACTTCTTTAAATCCTAGTTCCTTCTTACCCACCTCAGTTACTTGCTTCAAGACTACATAAATTATCACAATTCACCTATTAGAAGGTTTTCAGCATTTAGGCAAATTTGACTACTCCCCTTTATGAAACTGCTCTCAAATGCAATTTTTTCCTACTTAGAACAACAGGTTATTCCTTCAAAACTGTGAAATTTTTTAAAGGGGTGGTTCAAGCCAGACTTTCTGGGAACCTCACAGATGGTGGTAGCTCATCCCTGCACAGGTCTGCCAAAACTCAGCTTTTAGCCCCTCAGGACCTATTATTGCTTCACTCTTATCAGATCTTAACTACTGTTTTTCAGCTCTTAATCCTTACAACAACCTGCACATCTGGGATAATAGTTTTGAGCAAGTCTGACAAGGCAGAACAAGTAAATTCTGTAACACAAGAGCAAAGTTTGGCATTATTTTCTTCTCAAGGCTTCATGTCTGTATATAGCAGGAAAGAAGTATCTGTTGTGATCATTTAAAGTCAACTATATGCTGACTAATTTTCAAAATGATGTAAATTTCATCTCGTACATTATGCTGCTGACTCAACTTTCTGTGATTAATGTTCATCTGCTTTCACGAACATGAACTTTTTGTCAGGCAAATATTACTTGCCTTCTGTTCAGAGCTCTTCAAGAGCAATCAATAGTTTTTCACAAAGGAGCAGTTATTACTCAAAGTTTATTCTGAACTCCAGCTTCCCATGTAATTTAAAAAAAGTTCCAATTTTGTTGTCTAGGAGAAAGACAATCTTGTTTAAAGTAAGTTGTACTCCTATTATGGTTAAAATTAAATGGTAACTCTCAATCTTTTCATTACTATGATTTTTATTATGGCTACTACTACAGAAAAAGCTGCAGCAAGCATTCACATTCAGTCACCCTTGGTAAGTTCTTTAAAACACCTTTACCCAGAACAGTTGTCTTGTTGGCATCAAATGGCAAATCCTCTCTTGTGATAGAGGCAGCAAGTTTGACTTGGCTGCAGCCAGGCCTTGCTGCCCTCCTCAGAACCCAGGCAATGGGAGGTGCCACATGTCAAACCCACCGACTGTGCTGTCCCCACGTGGGTGACCCTCACCTCTCACCCTCCCAACCCCACTGCACGAGGTGGCCACACAGTGCCAGACCTGCAGTATGTGTGAGGAGTTTACCACAGCCATCATCACTGGTTCTTCATTTATTCTAAAATCTCTGGCTGTAGGTTTGAGCTTAGATTATAGTCTTTTAAAAGCAGAGCTAAACACATAATTTACAGCTGTATAATACAATGTATAGTAACTTAAAATCGCAGGTAAGCATGCGAAACAACAGCTCCTCAAAAATGAGTACATGGCACTTTCCTCACCAAGGTACCATTCACACTAATTGCAGTTTCTGACCTTTTACAATTTGGAATCTACGCTAATGTTATTCTTTATTTCAAAACAGACAGTCTGCAAGCAGTTTAACAAATGTAAACAAGGTGTTAAGCCTAGCTCTCCTAAGAACAGCAAGTGTAGCTTGCCTTAGAGCAGTTTCAGTGCTCTGCTGGATACCCACACCCGAGCAGTGAACACAGCCCCACATATCAAATTCCTCAGCACAGGGACTATTTTCTTCCCATGCTGTGGTGCTGTACACTCTGAATATCCAAATGTGTACTTGCACTCAAGTCAAAATTAATCAGATTTCTCATCCATTTATGGTGCTAAACATTACAGAATCAGTTACTCAGCAGTCTAAGGCAAAGATCCACTGGTTCAGTGACACCTGTTAAGTTTCTGCTCTCTTATGGCAATATAAATAAAAAGAAGTACATTTTGCATGACCTTTATGAATAAAGTGTGAATTCAGCTGTCATAAGCAACTACCATAAAAACAACAATATGGGAACTTGCACTTTTCCTTTGTTTTTAAGTCATGAATCACTCAGGCCTCAAACATTTCTCCTCAATATTCTGCAGTGGGTTCACATTTCCCTTCAAACTACTTATCCCAAAAGGCATATCAATCCAGGCTGTGTTCCCACTCCCCAGTGAGATTGTCTGCAATGTGAACACTTCCACCTTGAACGACAACATGCAATTCATCATCCGCTTCTGCCTAAATACCTGCAAATAAAGTCATTGCAATATGGCTGTTAGAGGTTGAGATTTCATGTCCAGGGTTGGGGCATGAGCTGAAGACAATAAAATAACAAAAATAATATTTCAGTGGGCAGGTAAGAGAGAGAAGAAAAAAACCAACCCCACAAGAAAACAGCACCAGGCTTTTGCTGTTGGTACAATTTCTTCAGAGCGTGTTACCAAGACGGCACCTGCCATTCCAATGGTGTAATGCTCAAGCTGTCTGCAGTTAAAGTTTGCCAGCTAAATCTGCTCACAGCAGAACTATGGCCCACTCAGGCTGGAGCAGACAAAAGATACAATTTACTTCTTTGGCGTGACTCACAGGAAGCTTGCCAACTTTCCAAACCTCGAAAGCTGAGCTGCTCAATGTTTGCATCCAAAGGGTTAGTACAGTAATAGTTCAGAGAGTTCAGATACAGAGCATTGGAAACCCAGCTTCAACAAACATAAAACTTGGATCTTCCATTTTTATACTATCCTCATTACTTCAGTAGACTGAAGAGCTTCCTTTTAAAGAGCAGTGGTTTGTAAAATTTCTGTATCTTCACACCAAATTGTTAAACACTTAATTTAGGCAACACATTAACTATCCTGCAAGAGAACACACTGAATCACAAATATAATATTCAAAGTTCATGTTAGCATATAAATTTATGATGCATGGAGTGAGAAAGTGTTTTGAACTCAAACCAGAATGATACAAAACAAATTTAAATTCCTTTCTGTTTGCACACCAACAAACATTTGATGGACCAGGCCAGTCTGCATTACAGAGAACCTTCAAATAAACAACCAGCACCAGTCCTAGACCTGAGATTAAAACCTGGTTACCAAACAAAATGCAACTACACTGAGGTATGGGGGGAAGTGATTCTGGGCCAACTCTCTATGCATACCTGTATGCCCATACACATTGTTACTTTAGACATGTAAGCACACATGGCCTTAGCTAGGTCTACGTGTTCTCCTCACTTCATCATATCAGCACACTCTGCATTTTCAACAGTCAGGGCAAGAAGTTTCCAATAGGAGGAAGTCTCTTGCATAGATAAACCCCAAGGTAAACCCCAAGTTGAAAACCCCATCAGTTGTGTCCTTCAGAGCACTAGAAAACATGCAGAACATCCAATCAACCATTTCTAGGGGGAAATAAAGGCCGAGGCACAACTTGCTGATTTTCTTGTATGCCTGAAGCTCATGTTCTCCCAGTACCATGACTTGGTATCAAGCCTCCTAAATAAAATTTCAACATTAACCATGACTTTAAAACAACTTTCAATACACTGCCCTCTCCAAATAACAGCTATTTATGCAAGTGAGTAAAGACACATCAAACAGATGAAGAAGCTGAGTGTCTGCCTCCTGCATTTACTTCTTGAAGGAGGTACATGTCTTTTGATGTGACTGGGGGAAGGGGAATCTAAAAGGCAGCTTTAATCACTACTATTAATTAGTGTTCCTCAGTGACTGAGAATTTAGTATGTTTACAGACTGTACACATTACTTACTGTTCACTATACCAGAAATGCATAAAGCAGTTCCCTTTCTGCCTGATTTGCCTTGAAGGACATGAAGTTAACATTTCAGAAAGAAACAGCACTTCTTTAACTATGCAGCTGCCAAATCAATTCTCTCTGATTCAAATATGCTTTGAATTTCATAAGATCTTTCCACAGCCATAAATCTTTCAGTCCCAAGCACTTCCTGTCATTTTAATTACTTCCCTTCAAGTCCCCTAAAGAACAAAAATGATGCTTTGCAGTGCTCACAGACAGGATGAACAGCACTTACTGTGTCCTAGGGGAGAACACTATCAGGAAGGGCTATTTAAATGGGGGAAGAAGGAGATGCAATGCTGGAAAACACATACCTAAGAAATACATACTGTTAATACTCAATTGACATTGAAAATATGAGAAACTCAATCTCCTTCTCACTCCCCCCTCCCAGTAAATGAAGGAGAGATGCCTTGTCTTGAAAGACTGAGCTTTCCAAGCACATTTTTCTGGAATGAGACAGCACCTGAGTTAGGTTGGAGAACACAAAATAATCCTTTTCAAGTTGCTTTCCCTACTTCCAGATATGTGGTGGTCTTAGATCACAAGGGGTTTTATATAAATATTTTGTATTTATTCAATAGGGTAAGGAGCAAGCAAATCTCCATCACACTTGTGCACTGATATGGTCTTGAACCAAGTCAGACTCCCAGTTGTGTACACAGACTGTCAAATCCCAAGTAATGCCCTTTTCAATCACCCCCATACTGGAGCTGCTTCCGTTTCAAATCTCCTGCCCCACTATTTCAGGTTCACCTTGAAGTTACCTCCTGTAAGCTTCCTCCACACCACAGCCCAGACTCCCATAATCTTGCTGTGAAGAAACTTAAATCAGGTCACCCCAAGGCAATTTGCTAAAGAGAAAGCATTGTTTGCCTTCATGTCAACTAAGCTACCTAAATACTGCAAAAAACTTCAAGTACCCAACACCCTCAGTCACTGAGAGCTGGTTTCAGTTGTTTAAAGTGGCTGTAGACCTTCAACACCGCAGCTGCAGATGGAGATAATGCCCTTTACCTGTATGGTTTTCCTGTACAGCTGCTGGATCTCACGGCTAAAAAATCCCAAGAGGAACCTCAACCAAAACTCCCCCGCCTAAAATGCAAAATAAATTAAAACAGAACAACTCCGCATTGTCAGCACGTCAGCAACACATCAGACTGCTTGCACGGAAGAATGAACTGACTTCTAACACTTTGAATAACAGAGATCCCAGAAAGATACATTCTCACTGATTTTCCATTCATTGTCCTGGAGTTGAAGCCAAAAAAACCAACTAAATCAAGGAATTTTCCTATCTGGTCTTTTTGAAACCCTGTAACATCAGTGTGCACAGAATGAAGGCTTTAGAAAGGAAGAGGTAAAACATTGTATTTCAGTATTTCCACAGTAACATACAGCTGATATCCAAAGTTAATTCCAAAAGTTTTTTTCGTACAACATCAGCCCAAGGGACTGATTCCACTGCATTCCAAAAGCACATCTGAAGTGTTTATTGCCTCCAGATTTTGAAAGGAGAAATTACTGTTAAAACTCAGCTGAGTTGTCTTAACAGCTCTGCTAAAATCTTTCTGGTTTTCATCCCAAAGTCTCACTTCAGAAAAGACATGTTTCCTGTGTACTAATTCTCCAAGCATACAAAGTCCATATTCAACATTCAGGCAGAAAAAGACATTTCACAAGCAAGATGAATGCAACCCAACACTTACAGTGCAGGCAACTTTGAAACACGTAGCAAAGTTTTGGGACCTTGAGTTACTGCATACAACACTCCCTAACTTTTTTCCCATTCCCTGCCAAAAAGCCAAAACACTATATTGAGAATTTGCACTAAAAGCAAAATTTGGTAATTATGACCTGTGTGCAATTCTGCATTTCATGGTTTTATTGGATCAAGTTAGCACATAGGTGACAAGTGACCTCAGTGTCGCAGACACGTGGATTATGTCACATGAGAAGATGGATTATGTCACATGAGAAGAGCCACAGCCAATCCAGGTGACTCCAGTTAATGGGAAATGAAGCTGATGTGTAACAGTCACACCTGGAGGTCCAGTAATGCAACAGCTCAGCCACAAATTGAGCCCAGCAACCAGAGAACAGGCACTAATCAGAGATGCAAAAAAGTCTGAAACTTCTGCCCAGAAAACACTATATTGGAAAAGGCACAGCAATTTTAATTTAATTTTAAAATTAAAATAAAAGAGTCTTCCAAGAACACAAGTAACTGTTGAATGCAACAACTAAAATACCTGCCCAGTAACACTCATTATGGTCACAGATCAGATCAATGTATGAACCAACGTTAGGTAAATGATTAGCATGGCATTATACTTAAGCCATTTTGGATGAACAGAGCAAGTGAGCATGTCCATGAAAACTGGTGAAACAATGCAACTGTACTTTGGTAGGTAGCATTTAATAGGTCAACAGGCCAAGTGGCAATATCTGAAGTCAACTTGCATCTTTATTGCCCTGTTTCTAAATCTGTGGTTTAGCTAATAAATGGGTTTTCTCATAGCAAGTTTTAAATGCTTCTCATTATGTTTTAAGTGATAGATTCCACTTCTGTCATAGTGCACTCTGGGAGCAAAGCTTCTGACTTGTCTGACAATTCAGAGCAGCCCAACTCAGAGCTGTGTTCTGGATTTACTTTCACTCCAGCTGCTCTCATGAATGATTAACACTCAAGTCTTCTACAAGTGTGTTACTGGCTCCTTGGACAGCACTTAGCTGTACAAGCAGATGGACAAGAAGCTTTTGGAAGCAATTCTGCCAAGAATGTTCAAGCCAAATGCTCTTTTTGGACTGGCTGGAAGACCAGCATGTGGGAAGTCCCACACTTCTGGTTGACATGCTTGCCACTTGGAATGTTGTCCTGAACTGGCAACTGGCAAATATTTACAGAGAAAACTTTTTTCTTGGTTACAAAGTGATAGGGAACACATCAGTCTGAGGGCATGGAACACGACAGATCAAGTCTTGTATTTAGAAGCACCGGCGTAGGATCAAACAAAGACTAAGTGTTGCATGGCATTAGTGTACCTTGAAGAAACACACACAATAGGCAGAGGAGCAAAGTTTTACCAATGTAAAATACTCAATCTCACAATATCCAACTCTACTGAAATGTTTCTAAATTGCTGGAGGGGAGAGGTTTGCTCTCAGGGAAAAGACCAAAGAGCAGGATCTTAAATCTGAAGAAATCTCTGTGATTGCCTAGAACTGAGCCAGTGCATTTGAGAAAGGCTCATCTCTTCTGGCTCTGTTTCCACCTCCTTGTATCTTTGCAACTGCACAAGATCTATGAATGTGGAGAGTACCAGCCTCTGATTGCAAAAGTCTGTAGGGGCATGGACTCAGAAATGAAGACTTAAAAAACTCAGGTGACAGAAAATACTTGTTCACAACAACCAGATGGTTGGAGAAGTAAAAAAACCTTTTACTGGACAGTGTGTGTCTCTGAGCTTTTATACCTTGTGTCCAAAGGACACATATGCCTCAAGTGACTGAATTACTTTAATTAAAATAGGATACTGAAATTCTAGTCACAGGGAAAGCAGGTGGGGAAAAAACAGAAGTGAAGGTTTTTTCATTTCTTTCTTCCATTATTTTCCCTAGACACATGGGTATGTATAATGTTAACAATCCTAACCTGTTTGTAACACAGGCAGCAGAGAGAACGTTCAGAAAATGGTAAAAAAAAAAGAAGTCACCTGATAAGTAATACTGACACATGAAACAAAGGAGCTGAGATGAAATGCCTCTGTACAAAGGAAGTGTGCATAAGGGTGCTACACAACTATTACAGAGTAGACTTCAAAACAATAAAATTAAATTTTACAACAAAATCGAGATAACAGAAATTCTAGTCAGTAACAGCTGTACCTGCAGCACCTTCTGCCTTGACATCTGTGCTTCAGTTGAACTGACAGGTCACTGGTGCAAAAAACCTTCACAGAAACCAGGCTTCAGGGAAGAAAGGGACACCTAGCCATGCTCACCTGCCCAATGGTTGCAATTCTAAGACAATAAAAGATATTCTTAAGAATTTCAGAGATAGAAGAGCTGCAAAGAGGGCCAGTGTAAAAACAATCAGGACCTTGGCTACTTGAGGGGGGTGTTCACCACAAGGGAGCCAAATGTACCCTCACAAAACCACAACAGCTTTCTTCAAGGTCACGGAGTGGTTTGTAATTCTCCCAGAAACTTCTGTGCTCTCTACTTGAAGTCCAGTTTCTCTGGAGTTTTGCAAAGGAGGTTTTTTCCCCCCTTTAACTTTCATTTCCGGCAGCAACTGCTCCACAACAGCTTTCCAGTTCCCCCCACCAGGCACTCCTTTGAAACAACCAAGTTTTAGGACACGTTCCAAGGCATCTCTCATTCTCCACAGGGATTTAGAAGCACTCCCAGCTTTCCCACCAGTCCAAAAAACAAGCAGTTATTTTGTCATGTGGTCCATTTTTAGTATTTTCATGAATGCAGTCACCCCTCTGAGGACCAGAGTAAGCTGTCAGCCTTTTAAAGTGACAATTACAGAGGAGATGCCAAGGCCCTAAACCACCCCTGGAAGAAGACACTGTATGTGCAACCACACAGTTCTCCCTACTGCACAATGCAGCTGAATGCTAAAAGTTACACCAGTAAAAACTCACTGAACTGACATTGTATTTCCATATCTTCCTTTGTGGCTGCAAAAGCCCTGCTTTAATCCAGTTGTCCAGAACAAACTTGCACTGTAATTCCAGGGCTTTATTTCACAGAAGGCATTGTGCACAGCAATATGAGCTGGAGAATGAGAAGACATTGTCAACAAGCAAAGCACGTTTCAGCCACATGGTCAAATTCCAGTTGTGACCTGATTCCAACACACTGCAGTGGGGTGATACAAGCTAACAATACTTGAATTTAGCCCAGAGGAAAAGAATCCGTGTTTCTGTGGGTAGGAACTATAAAATCTAAATTTTCAAAGGCCCCTGTTCCAAATTAAATATTCACACAAAAAGAAACTTCTAATAATGAGGCAGTTTCCAGAAAAGTTCAGGGGATTACATGATTCAGTCTCCCAAGGAATTTGCCTTCCCACACAAGCTGTAAATTTGAATGATACTCAGAATAGTTGTACTTCTATCTTTTCTGTACCTAAGATTTGTAGACACGCACGTCAGAATGTTCATCAACAAGTGGCCAAATTTCCAAACAAAATAAAATTTTAAAAACAAAAGTCATTGTTCCAAGACAATTAGTTACTGTGCTATTTGATACCTGCTAAAGATAACTGGAAATCTGAGTTCTTTTATTTATTATTTCTAAGGAATGTCTAGTGTTAGATTAGAATAAAGACTGCCTTAAGGAGTTCTCTGTTGGAAAACTTTGCAAGGGTTGTTTTGCTGTTAGTTGAGGGTTGGGGTGGGGCATTTCTGTTTCTTAAATCAAACTGTGGTGAAAGAGAATTCTTTCTCACAAAAATACTTCTGATAAAATTGGCTATTTTGGACCAGTATGTACAGTGTTCTTCACTTAGCAGCTTCATTCTGGATGCACAATGCAAGGCGTGGCAGACCACATGCATGCTCAGAGAGTTAACTGGTAAATCAGCTGATTTAGCTTGGCCCACACTGTGCAAGAAAGGGGCATCAGAACTCCACCCCAACTATGCAACACAGCCCTGCACTGTTAGCTCCATTTTCTACTTAACTGCAAATGTTTCTGGTAAAGTCATGTTTTCATTTAGAGACGGGGAAAAACAAAAATCACTGGCATGCTCTAGCCAAGATTAATACTTTTTGTACCTTTTAATATGCTATGCATCTTTGTTAGAGCATTTTTAGATAATTTCAGGTCATTTGATAGCCATGCTGTTTAAAGCCACAGTTTAATCACTTCTGACTGTGGCATGGTTTGTTCCATACAAGGCTTGCCACTGTCTTGCTTGATCCAGTCCAAGATGAGCACAAGAAAAGGAATTTACACAATGCACCAAAGGTGAATATGTGCATTTTTTAGCATTACTACCCAAGAGAGCACTTTGGGTATGCTAAATGACAGCCTAGGCAAGTGGAAAGAAAAGTAAAACAGATTCTAATCCTGGAGTTTCACATCCAATTGTGAGTATGACAAAAAGGCAGGCAAACATTGAAATGTAGGCTATGAAATACCACCTTAGTTACATGCACAGAGTTTCTGGAAAGACAAAAGTGGAGGAGCTTACAGTCAGTGAACCAAAGCTCACTGATTCTGTCCTAGCATTCTCAAAGAAAAAACACAGTCCTTTCAAACAATATGAACAACCAGTAGGCAAAAGAGGCAACCAATTTACATCAGGCTCTCCATATGGGGAGATTTCCAAATCTGAAACCTGTTTACTGCTTGTAACGGCCCTCAGTCAGGGAAATCTAAGTCTTAAAATGTTCTTAGCAACATTCAATTGTTCAACTTCATAATTTCTAGCCTACCTGATAAACAACCTTGACTACAAATAGCTTTATTCAAAATTATTTATTTATTGAGTGGAGGATCAAAACTGACTTACACATGTAAGAGGAAGCTGGCATCCTAGACCCTTCCTGTTTGCTGCCTCACAGAGCTGACATCATTTCTCATGTCTGCCCACAAATTCTTATAAACATCCATAACTTCATTAGAACTATCCAGAAAAAGGCCTGAGAGCCAAGTCCATTTTTGGAACATCAGTTTGCAACCAATGTATCTGAGAGCATCTGCAATGCAGAAAAATCCAATCAAGTGCAGAGCTTGCTGTCCCACCACTGAAGGTCATTTATGCTCCTGACATGCTCTCACAGGTTTCATCTGGAAAATGCAGTTTGCAAAGCTGCCTCTTTCTGGCCTTTCTGCCCGTCTCTCCTCACTGTGTGCAGCCTGCTCAGCCAGGAGAATCCTAAGTGAAAACTGCCATGGTTTACAAACCAAGCAAAAGCCAGCTATGTCAGGTAATTTTCTTACCTCTGGAATACAACACCAGTTCAACTATAGACAGTGGATAGATAAAACTGGAACAACAAACACAGGCCAAACAGCAGTGTCTTTCATTTCAGCACTGACATACTATAAACCACAATGAAATTCAATTGCAGCCACTCAGGCTTTCTCATGTCATTATTTCTACTCTATGCCACATTTCTTATGACAAGACAAAATTTAACTGCTTAATCAGCATGCAAAATTTCATGCATTAATTATACAGAAATCTTCACCAACCATGTGTTTCTCCATTAACATTCAATTAACATATTCCACTATGGACACTTCAGTACAATTTCAACCATTTCTGCCATCAAATGGAATAGATTATGCATTACATGACAATTATGACAGCCTACAACTCACACTCTGACACCTTGTTACGTAAGCAAATCCATAGTCCCCACAAACTAAACACTACCATTTAGCCTAATTGATTTGCTTCACATTAACTTCATCACACCAGCTCCTATACCCCTTACAGTACCTCAGGAGAATGTAGAAATAAATTAAAATTAAATTACTCTACCACATGGAAAATAACTGGTTACACAGTATTGTTGTAAAAAATATCAAAGTCCTTCTTCTTTTCAAAATCTAGATTCCAAGTGCTGGACTTGAGGGCTCGGCTGTAAGGATATATTTAGTGCTGATATACTGCTCTCATCTCAGATTACACTATTTAAATCTAAAGGCAATGCACGTGTTCAAGAGAACTGTTAAGAGTAAACACGAAAGTCCTGATGGAAAGTTTCTGTGGACTAGGTTAAACCTTTTAGAAATATAAAATCAGGCATTACAAGGGAGAACTTGGACACCTTGTTTGTAACACTTTAGCCTTCAAAGGTGCCTGTATTAATTCCTCAGTTCCAGGTGGGAAGAGATTCATTGCTCTCCCTCTTAGTGGATCAGACCCTTTCCCCACCAAGCTGAGACATAAAATAGGGCCACCACACTCTCACTAAGGCCCAGATAAAAGCAAAGTCCTGTGGTTTCCAAGCTCTTTACCCTTGAAAGGGTAACCAACCACACAAACCACAAAAGGAAGTGGACCAGAACTGAGCATTTCTTTTGTATACCCAAGCTATGAAATCTTTCACAGCCTTGCACATGTGCTTGATGGCTTGAGACTGCTTCAGCTGCCTCCCTTCTCTGGATATGGAGAGAAGTACCAGTGCCCTTTCCAAAGCAAATATACAACTTTCAAAGAACCAGTAATGACTGTGCAACCTGAAGACCAGAGGGTAGAAAACAGCAGGCTGAAGGGGAAGATAAAGAGAAGGGCTTGGCAGCAATTCCTCTTCCCATGTAGTGCTTATGAAAAAACTGTGGCATTCACATTTGATAAGAAGCTCGAGACACACAACCCCAGGAGGCTGAACACCTGGGAAACCACCACTTGTGGCTCTCCCAAACAATGGCCTTATGCAAGTCAATCCCCTGCAGAATTACTGCTATTGCTGCCCTATCACCAGAGTCCCTGTCCTGTAGTATTAGGGAAAAGTCACCCCTTTGCTGACCCCTGCTCAGAGCTCAGATTTGCAGTTGAATCAGCTTCACTTGGATGCAATGGGAAGAAATACAGCCCCTTACTTGTACCTGAATGAATGTTAGCAATATTAAGCAGATCCCAACTGTGTTTAATTCCTAACCAAAATCTGACCTCAACCACATGCATGGCACCCTTAACTACTACCAAGTCCAAGTAACAACTGAAAAATTACATTGGGTATAGAAAATAATTTACAATATTTGAAAATGGGAAAGAGAAAAAAATTACTTAAAGTAACAAAAAATGACAGAGTTGTCATATTAAAGAAGCTTGACCTTTCTGACATCGTTCCCTTAGGAATCTTCTGTAGAAAGCAGGCAAAAAGCCAAGTCAGGAAATTCAGGCTGCAAAAAAAAGAGAAAGCTGACAGCATGCAGGTGATGACCAAGCTCAGTGTGCTAAAGATGGAAGCAATATTGCACACTGAAGACAACAGCCAGGACCACAACAGTTGCAGTGGTTTGTAGAAAAAGAGGTTGCAGAGGCAGCTGCAGCATTAGAAGAATTAAAGCACCAAATGAAGACTGAGAGACCCCAGCATCTCTCCTTCCAGTTAACCCAACTTACCTCAAACAAAATTCCTGTTTAAAGGTGATCCAAGTATGGACTTCAGCAGTTAAAATATTTTACATTAGAGCAACAGCTGCAATGAAAATACAGGGTTTGTTTGGGGTTTTTTTCCCCTGCACAAATGGGAGGATGGCTGAACTCCTGTTACACTAAACAGAAGCTCACAATAATGAGATCAAGATTCAGATATAACTTGACAGTGACAAATCTGTACTGACAAGTTTGCAGACATCTTTCTTTTAACCACATTCCCTGGAGAAGAGAAGGTCTGAGTAAAATCCCCAGATGGTTGGAAAGAGTCAAAGTGAACAGTTAAAAACCAAGGGGCTGCCTCTCACTGAATGTAAACTGAGTGAATGTAAATCCTACTGAGTTTTCCATCTGGTGAAGACTGAATTTGATCCCTTAGTGCTTCCAATAAGAAAGAAAAGCTACAGACATTTATTTCTTCCTACTTTTCCTCATTCAGCTCAACCACTGACAGCCAAGCACCAGGGCTGTTTAGATCAACAGACCTTTACAGTTTTAACTTCACAAATTGCACATGACCACATTAGTTATTCTGAAAGTAACCCAAGTGTATCATCAAAGCTCAAGTCACAGAAAGACTGGGAAAAGTGCTACAGTAAAATTTGATTAAAGAATTTTTACAATCAATTAATTTTAATTAATTTACAATTAATTAATTTTACAATCGGTGCAAAATTAACTTGTCAGAAATTGTATATATTAGTTTTCCATGGCACTAACACATCTTTTTGTTTTCTGTTTACTTCCCTGACCACCTTCTAAATGAGCATGTGTTACTCTGCTGACACCACTCATAAGAACTTCAAATATTTGACCCACTTGAAGACAAGAGCAGCGTAATTTGAAGCACTTCACAGAAAAAACACCTCAATGCCCAAGAGAATACTTTAGCCTGTACTGCCATTTCCCATGGAATCTATGTACAATTTAACTCACTCTGGTCTCCTGCTGAAGTTCTAAGATGTCTTTATCCTAGCTCATGGGTGGAGATGTGTGCTAGCAGCCATGCAATACAAACACTGAAGACATGGTGGATGGCACATGGAGCAAGGAAATGTGTGGCCACAAGGAACTCATAGCAAGCTCTTCACTGTGTTCTGTACTGAAGGACATTTTCCACAGGAACTCAGGTTACAGTAGTGACCATTTGCTTCTCTCCAACCTGTAATTCAACAGGCTTTGTGGCTATTTCTCCACAGATTTTTTGGTCCCACACTCCAAGCAAGTTGTATCATCACTGTGTCACCTATTGAACTTTCCCTAGTAAACAAACACTTCTTTTACTGTTCTTGTCACCTAGAACAGATCTCCTCAGATCCCAAGCAAAAGCAGGGTAGAAGGAATTTTGTTTCATATATTCTGGCAAGAGTATTACAGAAGAAAGACAAACAGGATGCCAATGTACACCCCAACGATGAAAGCACCTTCTGGAACTAGCCCCTCTAACTTCCACAAGGAAGTTACTGCAAGCTCTTCACTGTGTTCTGTTTTGAACATGCATCTCCATGTCTAGATATGCAATTAAAATTCAGTCTGGTATTTTGTAACCCACGTCAAAATTAGAGATATCTAATCATTTAGTGAAAGCAAAATAATTCAAATAAACTCATTACACAACACCTGCACACCTGATTGCTAAACAGGAAGCTTTCTTTGTTTTGTATAATACCTTAATAAACTACCCACTGGATTTTTGAGGTGGTAGCATTTTTAAATCCCAACTGCAAAATAAAATTAAGATTTCAAGTAACAAATGCCAATCTATTCCTCAATTTACACTGAGCTTTCTTCCAAGAACCTTATATAAGTATACACTAGCTTCTTTACCCAAGCAGGAAAAGCACTTTTTGATGACCAGCAACATCCACAGTTATGATGCAGAGTCTACTCTAGCTTTAGAGTTTTCTCAAAGTTTCCCAAGGCTTTTTAAGGATCATGGCAGCTATTTATAAAGTTCCCACCTATCAAAGAAGAGCTGCAGAAATATGGAAAAAATCCTAAACTGCAGAGCAAGTTTCTGCAGCTTTTGCCCTCTTGAGCTGCTCCCTCACAGAAAGCAGCACGTCACTGACCTTGCAGAAGGCTGAGAACCCAGTTCTGGGACAGCAATCAAACCTGACAAAGGGGGCAAAACAGCTCCTGCTCCAGAGCTCTTTTACACCTGGCAAAGTTTGTTCTGTAAGCTAAAAGGGAATATGCATGAGGCACTCCCATTTCTTGAAAAATCTTTGAAGTCTCAAGTATTAAACTCCACTTGTAAGTTCTTTATCTTACATAGCTTCACATAGAAGCTTTTTTCTATAATGTTAAGCACTTCAACTCAAGAAAGAACAACTTTAACTCTGTTCCCATCTCTTATCTAAACAAGATCTTTCTTTAAAGGACCGTTGATGAAAAGGCTCTACAAATCTAGATGTGTGCAATTCCTTTCAACTATTTCAAATATCAGTCAATGACCACCTGAATACTGGAAGCTGTTCTAAGTTTCCCTCTGTTAGCTTCATTTCTAATTCCTATATACCTCAAATTCCAGGAAAAGAATTATGCTGTAAGGATAATATAAACACTGACAATATAAAACCAGATTTTTCACTCTATACTATGTATCAGGATTTGGTACTACAGTCCCAGTATACCTGGCAACTCCTCAGACTTTTGAGTTCTATTATTTTACTGCCCCTAAAATGTTTAAGCTTTCCCTCTGTCTCCCTTTAGTTATTAAATATATCTTGTCCATTTATTTAACTTAGTCAAAGCAGATATTTTAAACTCAATATTCTTTATTTTTTGAAAAGATATTTAACTTCTCATCCTCTTACATATGAAGGTAACAGCTTCTGACACACCCTGAAATTAACTGGCTAGAACTGCTTATTTATTTGAAGTATGGAAAACATATACGAGGAAGAATATGTGATAGAATATTGAAACAAATTCTCTCACTCTTTCCTGCCTCTCAGGAAATAGGTTTTCTTTACAAGCCAGATCTCAGAAAACATCAGAAAATTCTCCAGATACACACGGTTGACTGATAAGATATGCCCTGATTACCAAGTATCACTTAAGTTCAATATCACATTCAAAGTCACATAGACTGGCCAGTTTTTCTTTGAGAGCAGCACATAAATAATCTAAGGGGGAAAAAGCAGAGAGGTAGACAACTCTGGAATAACACAGGAATAGGAAGAAGAATTCTACTAAAAAGTGGACAGATGCAAAATGCACTCCTACTATCTAGAATGTTCAGAGAATGTGAACCAGTGTGCACAGTTTGATTAAAATGCACACCATTTTATACCTGATTTAACAGTAACTTTTTAAATACTAAAATTAGAGTAATGCCTTAGCTTAACTTCAGAACAAATATTTCAAGGCCTATTCCAAGGGGTCTTTCCCTACTGCTAGAAAAGGCAGTAGGGACAGACTCTTTAGAAGATCCCTTTAGCTTTACAGTCAGCACCAATTTCTTACAGGCTGCACATTTCCTCAAATATGAACTGACACAACTTTCTAAAACTCATGGTATTGAAGTTTTCTTTATTAGGCTGCTTAAGCTAGCTCTGCATTTTAGGTTATGTTATTTTATGAGCAGTTCTGTCTTACAAAAAGAACCTTTAGAACCATCTTTGAACTACAGGCCCCATCAGCACAAAAATATTAAACCAAAAGTTGCACATTTTGTAGTTGTTAACATCCAGTCACCAACCCTACCTGCAACAAACTACGCCTGGCACCAGGACACAAACACATCACCCGAGGCTGTAGTAGGTTTTTGAAGAAGCTGAACAACAACATACCGGCAAATTTCCTGGAACTCCATCTGAACAGAAGTCAAGGACACTTGGGCAACACCGTGGGGTTGGTGACACAGCAGGAGCCCTAACCATTACAAAGAATGTTTTGGTTGTAACTTCAGCGTTGCCCAAGATCAGTCTCACCAGCCAAAAAGCCAAGCTGGGAAGCTCTGCCTGAACAGTAACTTCATTGTTGGACCTGCAAGGCAGTGGGGATCGCCTACATTTGGGTCTGTCAGGCTCAACATTTCCCCCTCTGTAGGAAAGGCCAATTTATTAGAATGTCCTCCTCCTTAAAAACTAGCATATAATTAAGCCTATATTTAAAGAATCTCAGAGCTTTTAAGAGTTACTCTACATATATACATAGTGAGATAAGGAAAGAAAGTAAATGATACTTCTTTTCTTCTTTGTTGCTTTCAAATCTGGAACAGTAGCTGCAAAACTTCGTGGCAATAGCTGTAACAAGTGATGTATACATAGTAGCAGCCCCAAATACCAGAGATAAATATCAGCCAAGCAGTACACAGAAGAAATCTTTAGGGGAGAAAATTCCAGGCAAGTCCCAGTGTTTGCACTTCAGAATCAAGTCAGTATCAAACTCGAGTTAGTATTCAGAAATTAAATATAACTAATACCAAGAATCTACTGTATTGACAGAAGAAAGCCATGCCAATGCAGACAGGAATGGCAGTGGGAGAAGAAAATTAATTTTATTTACACTTGAATTTTCTTGTGTCCAAAAATGGCCTCAAACAAAATAATGGGGAAGCTAAATTACCATGCCACTCTTCATCAAAAGAGAAAAAAAGAGCAAAAATTAAAAAGTCAAAACGCTTGTCACATGATGAAGAAACCTTAGTTTTCAGAGCAAGCTAACTGCTGAAAACATCAATAGATTCTCTCAAAGGGATATGTACCATTTCCCATCATATTTGAACTGAAGTGTTCTCATGTTTCTGTCTCCTCTCACAGTAAATTGAGGCAATGATAAAAAAAATAATCTAGCATTTCCCATTTCTGAACTACGACAGTATGAAACCCTCACAACAAAACCCAGGGGTTTTTTCCAGTTCAAGTGTTTCTCTAGAACCCCATTATTGCAGCATGACAGATGCTTGGAATATTATGCAGTGTTTATTATGACACTCCCAGTAAGGAGAACCTAATGAACTGCTCAAAAGAACCCCAAAGTCTTTTCCTTTTCATTGTTTTTGCTATAACAATTATTTCAGTAACCATTCTCCTAATTTTCCATTCCTCTACAGATAATACCATTTCCTCCAGAGCAGCTGTTCAAATATGATATTCCTGGTCTTATCCATAACTTTGCAACAAAAAACACAAGGGCACCCAACCAGTCCCCTGAGGCTGCTGATTAGGAACCCAACCTCAGTGGTCTGAAATAAGAGATGGAGTGAGTGATGCATTCAGCTGCTCATCACAGAAAACACACACTGGTAACAGCACAGTTTGCATGTGCCTAAACCAGAAAGGTCTTGTAGCATACCTGCTAAAGCTCCAGCTACAAAGGTGGCCAAGAGGGGAACCAGAAAAGAAAGAGGCAATAAAAGTCCCTAAGCATGAGATCAGTGGGGAAATCAAGTCAGCTGCTACAGCTACTGCGCTTCAGTTCCTGAAGCCAGCTCAGACATCTGGGCACAAATACCAGTCTCTGGGCAGAAATGCCACCCAACAAGACACTCCCTGGGCATTTAGAAAGAATGCTGCTGGGATGACAAGACTTGTTTCCAAACCAAGCAACTGTAACAAAATGTACCACAACACAAGTATTTCTGTGTATTTACCATGTACCAGCATACAAATAACTCCTGTGAATAATTCACATGCCAAGAACACTGAGATGAGGTGAAATAGCACATACACATGATGTCCTGTCAAAGACAGGAGTTCCTCATAGCAAACTCCAGGCTGTCAAATTAAATCTGATGATATTGTTATTTTGAATACTTTCCAGTGCTCCTCCTCCTGTTGATACAATTTTATAGGTTATTCAGTCAAATATTTTCCCTAGGATGGTAAGACTCTAAATAAGATAGATACATTGAGAATTTTCTGCTCTTTTTTACAGTTAATATTTTAAGGGATTCATATGTAAAATACAGTCCTAAGGTAGCAGTGCCTAAACTCTGATTATTGATCAGCTACATATACTAACCACTAAAGGCTAACTATAAAATAAATGCTGCCACTGGCCTCGTGTTTTGCCAGGTTTCCCAAAGCACACACAGTATCACTCTGACTGGTACTACCTGGCTTTGAGGTATGTAGAGCATTAAATGCCAGTAAAATATTCCTCCATTCCATGGTACTTACTGGTTCCTTCCTGCCAATCTGGGATCTCTGAATAATGGAACAGGTCTACAGGACAGTCTAGCAGCAAGCAAGACTTAGATGTTAACTCACATCAGAGTACTGCTGTGGGGAGACATGTGAGGAGAAAAACACTTCAAATGCTTTACCTAAGCTAAGAGGTTCGTGGAAAAAGCAGCATGTTATGATACTGCTTTCCAAATTGACAGACACACCAAGTCAAATAACCTGAACAACTTGACTTGTGGCAGCAAAGCAACCACATTTCAGATCTTCAGAGTAAAGTTAATAACAAACTAGGGCAGCTCAAATTGCAGAACTGAGCTGGAATGACCTGACAGCAGCAACTGCTGTCCAAACACACGAGCTGCAGCAAACCTACGGTGTTTGATCAATGCTTCCAAGAAAGCTCATATTAGAGATGTGTGGAGAAGAAACTCTTGATGGATAATTTTAAGATTTCCAGTGTCACTATTTCTATCCCCCAACACTTGATTGTAGGCAAGGTACCTTAATTTTCAAGATACCTGTGAAAAAACACTACAGGAATCAGGGGCATTTCAAGCAGTGACTCTAATTGTTTCTGAATCCTTAAATGCCAAAGTCATTTGTCCTCACTGACACCTATGAACCTGAAGGCTACAGTCTGAGGGTGTCAAAAACTACAATATTTTTGCCAAATTGTAACAGAGTACCTTTAAGAAATGCCAAGTTTCACATATTTCTAAAAATCCCATATTTCATTCTCATGTAACTCATCAATTCAGCATTGACACATTTAGGCTAAACTTCACACAGCAAACTAAGCAAAGAAATTACACTAGAGCCAGTAAAGGAATAAATACTGCTATCTAAAAAGGATTTTCAGTCTTCCTGAGTGTTAAAACATTGATGCTAAAATGTTAATTTGAGAATAAAAGTATCTTCTACAACTCAAGTAAGTGCTTCTTCATGGACCTCTTCTCCCTTTCAAATCACTAAAATTCACATTATGCAAGTCTAACAAATGTTTCTTACTTTAATACTCACCCTTGAAGCTTTCAACATGCTTACAGAAAGAATTACAATGTTTAAACAGGACTTAGAAGCTGCTGCTGGTGTTATCCAGTGATGCAAATACAAAAGAAACCCTTTATATGCGCGCAGATACACAAGATACACAGTGTACCCTTTACTCCTGACTGGTTTCATCACTCCCAACCTCAGTAATGAACATGCCACTACAACATGTTGTTAGAGGTTGCAAGCACTAATTTACAAGTGCTTAACTTCTTAAAAAAAAATTATCTAGGAAATGAAGTCATTTGTTGGTCTTGAAACTACAGCAGCCGTCACTGCCATTCACTTCAGCGCTGTTGCTCTTCTAGGCAGTAAAGCTGGATGTTTCAACTTCTTTCAGATATTCCCAGCAGGAGCACCTGCCCTCCTGCCCTTCAATTCACTCTTCTACACCTACTGAGGGTCATGTACAAAACAATGTAAAATATTAGGGGTTTTTTCCCTTTGACAGAAAGAAAATAAAGTGCATCAATAGCTTTCCTTCAGTTTTAAGGCTCAGCAGAAAGAAGTACTGCATAAACACGTACAAGTTATTTTAAGTCATTTCATCTCAAGAGTTTACAGATAAGGGCAATGCTAATCTTATTTAAGAAAACTGAAGTCATGCCAGAAATAACTGGGGATTCAAAACAAACCTACACTATAACCTATTGTTAGATATCCATCTTACCCAAAGTTCTTACTGGAATGATCCTGCACCTGCTGCCACCAGCAACCTCACTTTGTGTAAGTATTGCTGACCCGTCAGAGAAATTACTGAAATAGTACCTCAAACATCAAATGCCACATTGAATTTTGATTCTGAGGTCTCAACACTGCAACTGTAAGAGTTCAGCAATCCACTGGATGGGAACTTTGGAGAACACAGCACAGCCAGCACTGTTGTAGCACTGGATGAACTTGCACTCTTGGGGAATTTTTAAAAGACTAGCTGTTAGCAAAATGGGAAAATATAATCCCTGTATTTTTAAGATACAGAATGTAGTATTACACTACAAAATTCCACAATGAATACTCAGAGGTGCCTTCTCCTGTGTATGCAGTGCCCACAGTAGATCAGGGATCAGTAAGAACTTCCAGTCAATCTGCACTTAAATACAAGCAGCACACTGTAAGCAATGCAGAATTCAGCTTCTTTGCTGTGGCATGTGGGTTGAATTAAAAGATGCTTCAGTTAGTGCCTGTCAAAGTCCTTGCAGTGTTGAGTAAAAACTATTCCTTAAACCCAGCTTTCAAATGGTTATGTAGTCAGAGAAAGAATACATTGCCCAAGTACTGAATATTGATAAGGTGGTCACTCAAAAATCATTAGAGCCATCCCAGATGGAGCACACAAAACTAACTTCATTTCCATGCAGCTCAGCTTTTTAATTACATTTCATCCTTCCTCCCAGACTGATACTTGTACAAATATTCTGGTCTTTTGCTGCTTCCTTCAAAAACAAAAATATAAGAAATAGCTGATGGTGGTTAATACTTCTAAATCTGATGATCTATATTACCCCAATCTCAGGAGATGGTTCATGTTCTGTCAAGACAATTACACCTTACTAATAGGCACACATCCCACAATCTTCTTTCATTTCATACAGGACAAAATACTCAATTCATGCATGGTACATGTAAACAATGGCCTTGGCTGCAACAGAACAACTTTGCAAAGAGAAGCAGATGAAGTTGAGCAGCTCCTTCCTGTATTGAAGGGCACTGAAAAACCCACAACTGTAGCTGTTTCCTTAATCTCAACAACTGCAGGTGCAATCAGCACTCATAACCTACTTGTGTCAATCACAGAGAAGGTGAACCAGACAAATCTGGTTTTAGTTTGTCTGACATGAGCAAAGGGATGGAAAAGGATTGACATGAGCCTATGACAGATGATGTTTTTCAAACTAATTCTACCTTTGCCCACAGTTTTGTTGTCTTGTTTTGGGAAATAACGTAAAACTACTATTTATGTCAAATCAATTTAACTAGCACCTGAAGTCAGAGGCCAAGCCTGCCTTCATTCTACCTTCAAAACTAGGTTACGGTGATGTACAAAATAATGGAATATCACTAATTATGCCCTGCCATGTACCTATCAGATACAGAGCTTTTCACATTGCATTCTCATACAATCCACCAGAAACCTTTGATTAGGAATTCTATTGTCCAGTGGGACTACTTGCAAGAACAAGTATCAATCATACAGTCATATTTTAAATGATCAAATGCTTCCTGCCAACACATTCACACTTATTGAACTGCAGAGTTGAAGATATAAACAGTATGATTTAAAGGTTAGATGTAAACTGGACATCAGTACCAACCTGCATGTGGCCAAAGATGTATTTTAACAGGATAACTGATCAGCTAGTGAGATACACAATGTATGTAATTAAATGGCTGAGAACAGTTAGCACTTCTAGTATTAAATTAGGATCTATTTTTACTAGCAGATAAAACACCTAAACTAACAGCTTTATACAACAGATTTTTAAAATGATGTTTAAATGTGGTCTTAAAGAAAGAACATATATCAAAACATGATTAAGGTGTTTTGCCATTTATTTCAAGTGCTTCACTTCCACAACAGTACAAGAACCACAGCCCTCTAAGGGAAACCAATATGAACAAAGAAAAGGGCTTGCCCTCCCAAGCTGTCATACACACAAGATTTCTTTTCTTCAAATTTCAGGCACAGTAGTGTTTCACCAGTGACAGCTTCTCATGATTCAACAGAGCCCAACGGAATGCATGAGGCACACAAATTAGCACATGGGCACTGTTTCAGTACATATTGTGGTATCTCTAACTCCACTAACTAAAAAAAAAATTACCTGCTTATGACCTCAAGTATACAGTTTTTGGAATGCAACTACATTTGTTGCAGCATGCTGAGGGCTGGAAGTCACAGTGCACTCACTCTAAGACATGGCTTTAACCAAAATAGAAAGCCATGAATGGGGCTTGACAGCAGGGGAATCCCCTTCCTTTTACTGCTATTTATAACTGAAAGCAAGTAAGGTCATTTCCAATTTAACAGGCAGTTCTTAAAGCAACTTTTTCTGCAGGGAAGGGAAAAAATGAAAGGTACAAGTATTCCAAACACATTCTTGGGCTTCATCTGCCAGCAAGACACACTGACCATTACTACAACACAAATTAATACAAGTCAACATTTAGTGTTCTGTGTCAAACATTTATTTTAATGCCAAATGCAGTGAACTTGGAGTACCTGGCACTGACATAAGGAGTAAACAAGGAAAACTAATACTAGCTTTCCCACAGCTTTTCAGCTGAAAGAGACTAGATTTTGCACTGTTGGGCTCATTTGACAATTTGGTTTGGGTACAAGTCTGCTCCACCAAGCAGACTTCACTCCTCAGAAAGCATTTCTTTCAAAAGGAATTTCCATTTTCTAGCTCAATCCAGAAAATGTGTGCAAACTGATATACATCATTATTTGCTTTCACACAATAAAAGTATCAAAACACACAGTTGATTAAAACTTGTGTCCCACTGTAGGCAGAAACTCTCCTAACACTCTAACTCACTTAAATTTAAAATAATGAACGTAAGAATGCTTTCAAATTTTCAAGGTTGAGGAGAAGAACACTGGAAGTCAACTAAGTCTTCCATTAACACACTGCCCAAATAGTTTTCTGACCCATGTCCATCAAGCAGATAAATATTGTACTACAGTCCACTTAAGCTACTGATTTCAGGAACAACTGCAGGGTGGTCAGCAGTGTAGTTAATCTCATCAGGAAGCTGTTTGTAGATGTTTCTGCACACAAGAGACTCTAAAACAGTTTTTTGCACTGTTGGATGGGCCAGGAATTCATCACAATCACAACAATCAGTGGAGAGCTCTGCATTCTCTTTGATCACCTGAAGCAGGAAACAGTCTTTGAAACCATGTTTACCAGAGTACTTACTACAGAAAACTGATGAGAACTCTCCTCTTGAAAGCTGGCACCAAAAGTTTCACTCCTGATGAAAGGCTGTCATAAACTTAACAGCATTTCAATATAACTTCCCTTGAAATGAAACAAAAGGGTTTCCAGAGCAAAATACACATGAAATTATAGTAACTGTTGATGAGATTCTCTTTCAAGCACAGCTCAAAAGTAGAACCCAGATCAGGGGCCAGGAAGTTTGACACTAGTCAAATTAACATCCTCTTGTGTGGAGTTAATCTGCCCCAAGTCTTTCAAAAACTGTATTTAAGAAAAAGATGACAAGTCAGCCAACATCAGCATCTCCAGCTTCACAGTATTTTCTGTGTGCCCCAGCTCACACTGCCTGTCACACCCACAGCAAGGGCAGATTCCTCACTGGTTTGCAAACAACTGCTGCATGTCTAAATCCCACCCCTTAATGTGCTGTGACCGCATTATTTATGCAAGATTCAATAAACACCAGTGCTTGAATAAGATCCCTATTTTCACACAGAATAGAACATCTGAGAAGAAAACAGCATTAATGACAATTGCTCAATATGCATGATGCACTTCGTGATGCTGTAATAACATAAAGTTACCTGGTAATGAACATTTCTTGCAAGATTTGGAATTAGATATTTGCTGCCAAACATAACCCACACTTAAAAACAAGGGTTCTCTTTAGTGTTAGCAGTAGGCAACTGGAAAAGATGTTCCCTATTAAGAGCAGCTGAGGAGGAACCAAAGAAAAGCAAGTGTCTGTCCTGTAACCTGACAGCCTTCAAACAAGGAACTGCTTCTTACTGAGGGCAAGTGGTAGCTGGACACAGGAAATTATTTTTATGGTATTCATCCCAGGTGTTGAAATCCAAACCTTGCTAGAGGGACACATTTTTTTCAAAGTCTTAATTTTAATAAAATAGGATTATCTCTTTACAAAACAGATAGGATACTAACTCTAGCAATGTGCAGAACAATGAGGGTTTGCTATGCAGACACTCAGTTTCCAAGCAATGACCCCTTTATTGTCACAGGCTTGCGGCTGGTAAATATTTCAGAAATGCTTCCCACAGCAGCAGTTTGGGGGANGAGTGAGGCAGCACAAATTCAAGGACCAAATCAAATAACCAAGCTGGAGAAGCTTAGTTTTGAGTTTTAGGATAAAGAGGAACGGAACATAACTGAAATTGGATCCATTTCAACTGTGAGAATGTATAATATTTACAGCACACCAAAATGGGCTGCTCACATTCCAGGTGCAAGCTGCTGAGCAAGATCTTTCCACTTTCTCTATTTGGCCATTAGAAACAAACAAGTAGCTTAAAATCATGCACTTAACCATTCATCTTAGTTTTAATTTTAATCAAACTTACAACTTATCAAATCCTAAACAAGGTGCAAGTAGAGAGCAAGCCACAATCTAATAATCTATTTACAAGTTCTTCAAGCCCAAGTGTCATTAATGCTTAGGAAGCTGGAATAAACTTAAGTTAGATGTCACTGCAAGTTAGGGTCAGTTACAACACTGAGCACAAAAAGAGAAATATATCCCTGGGGAACTGGAGCATTTTAAACTTTTTCTGAAGTGCTGCCAATTTTTGGCTTTTATTTTTAATAATGCAATAATTGGAATATATTAAGTCTTTTTTCCCCTGAAAAAATATATACTTTTGCAAATTAAGAGAATACATTTCACATTACTAATGCTGGTGTGCAACATCCATTCCCTGAGTTTCTCAAGTATCATCAGAATATAGCAATTTGGATTTATTTCCATCATGCTCAGTGAGTATGTGAAACATGATTGGAGAATGGCATGAGAAAGAAAGGGTAGAGGGATGCAAGTTTAATAAAGCTTCAAACTCAAGCTGTAGGTCAGAATAAGCCTTCAAAGTCAGTATTTCAAATTAAAATTTCAAATCCAAACTTGACATTTCAGGAACTCAATTTGCTGTGACACACAAAGTTACTTTCCCCTTGCCCATCAAGGTTTCTGCCTTTACCTTTGACAGAGCAGTTAAATGCCTGTAATGCTTCTGAGAAGGGTAAAATCCTGATTGTTCAGCCATGCCTGCATATGCAATGCAAGGAAAAACCCATTCCCCCAGGCTCTCTCTGTAACCTGCACTGCTTGTGGCTGAAGGGGAGGCTTTCTGCTGTAACATGCATACCCACAGCCCATATGGCTGCCCAGCTCTGACAGCCAAAAAACCACAGTCCACAGAGGGCTTCATGCTTGGGAAAGTATCCGATGACAGGAGATCTTGGCCTTCAACTATCAAACTCATTCTTCAAAAGAGAATGCAGAAACACAAAGTGGATACCAGTAATTTATTGATACTGTGTTTCAAATCAATGTTTAGACACTTTGTCACTGAAGCATAAAGACTGGTCCTTGTCTCCAAGTCACAGTAACTGTGCTAAACCACTCAAAATCAACTCCATGTACTCCTGGCTCTATTTATCCTTGCAAAGTCAAACCATCTTGAAGATATATTATCTCCACTTTTCAAAATAAATGCATATTTATTCTTTCTGACCGTCAGCACTAAATAAGTGAATTTATTTTGATGTGAGGGATGAATTATAGTAAGTAATCAACTGCCAAAGCCACAGGCTGTATTTGTACTCATTTAGACAGATGTGGCACATCATATATGTGCTTATTTTACAGACACATTCCCTTAGAGCTGCTCCTCCTCATCCTCAGATTTCAGTAGTGCTTCAATGACTTTGACTCATGCCTCTGTGCACAACTAACTGAAAATCTGGGTTCAGTAGATTAGAAGATATCAAGTATATGCAACAGAAAGCACAATTTCACTATCTCATTAATAACTTACATTGTCTTCAAGTGTATTAACTGTCATACAGCAAGCTTATTCTTTTGACATTTCATGAAGGCAGCCCAGAGTACTATTTATAAGATTTTTCTGAAGTAATTTGTAAAGTGTAATTCATCTCTGTAGATCTCCTCGAAGGTCTCCTATTGTTTTTTTACTTGAACACTACCACAGTGTCTCTCTTGTAATTACAAACCTGGGGTTTATGTTCTATATTGTATATACTTTTCTATACTGCCAGAAGAAACACTTTTTGGCACTGTAAGCCTAAACCCATAAGGTCTAGGAGTAACCTAGAGCCCTAGGAAGTCAAATATAATTTCTTTAGTTTCCAAGATCCCATGGTCACCATGGAGACCTAAACTATTATTAGCTCAGTTTTGCATTTCCAGCTTGTATGTCTGTTAGGAACACCTTAAAAAACAAAGCAATCACACAGGTATCTCAGCAGGACAAGAATTTGAAACAAGAGCTCAGAAAATGCAGTCAGCTGGTTCAATGTGAGAAGGTATTCAACATGAACACACAGCTCAGAGATCTAGAAGTGGGCAAACCTCTTCCTTCCTACACATTGCTTTATGTAGGACTAAACCTAAGTTCCTATGTATTTGGAAACATCAAACAGCAGATGCTAAAGCAGGACAACAGAGCATGCATGGGGAAAGGAGAGCAAGTGTGAGAAAACAAGATATTTTTTTTCAATTAAAGGATTTCAAAGCTGGGTTATTGGGAAGTTCCTTTTCTCAACTACCTGCTAAGCACTGCCTTCTGCCACATTATTTTCTCTCAAATACTCAACACTGCTCCTTCGTTCAGCTGCAGGAAACAATTATTGCAAAACTTGCCACCAAACAAGCCAACAACAGACATTTAGAAACCACTAATATAAACAAACAAATTAGGTTGCAGCACCTTGCAGACTCTGCCATAGGATCTTAGAACAGTTAAATGTATCAAGTTATTTCTTCCAGCTCAAAGAATCAAACTCTTCTAAAAGAAATACTTGCTTTGAGGGCTTTAGTTCCTTATTCATTCTCTTAGGAAGCTACAGCACTGTATTATTCATTTGCAGTGTAACACCTGTGTTAGAGAACCTTAAGCACACTCAGTTTTCATCCCCCTTCAGTGAGATAATCAGCCACGGGCCACTGTGTGTTGAACAGGTCATTTAAAGCTTTGCATGATAGAGAAGTATTATGTGACAAAGCAGGTAACAAAAGGATGTTGGAACTGCACAAGGTCTTCTCTAAATCCTCTCTTCAGTTAACTATTAGCCAGGATTTCTGCCTTCCACATATCACTAGAGCTTTTCTGTTAAACACAGGTTCCTTGTTAACACCCACCTGCACTTCTACACCGTGGGACTTGCACCAAGGTCTGCATCCCACTTGAGTTTCATTTCACTGTTCCCAAGACATCCACTATGGAACCAGAGCACAACAATGACCCAGATCCACCTGTTTACATTGTTCACCAAGCCTTATGATTTTTCTTTTTTTTCATGCAAACATCTCAGTCTAACCCCATTTTGCATCAGCTGCACTGTGGAGAAAGAGCTGGTCTCATGCCAGCACTCCCTAACAACAAGAAATGTAAGAGAGAAGCCAGACTGGCCTGCCCTACTTGCCCCAGCTCCTCCACCCCACTGGCAGCTGTGTCACCACCCAATGGTCATTCCCACCAACCAAAACACAAGATTGTCTCCAATGCTGTCAAAAGGCAGCATTCCAACAGCTCATACTCCTCAGACAAGCCTGATTATACAAATACTAGGCTTTCATTAGCTTATTACTTATAAAGAAGCATTTTCCTATTGCTTAGTTGAATATCCCATGAATGGTGCCAGAAGAAAGCTTTTCTAATTCTAAGCTACTTGGAGATATCTAAAGTATGAATTGCTTAGATTCAAATGGCAGCTCCTAGCAAGCACAAGTACTTCAAGCATCTGTAGACTTACCAGGAAGAAACAAAACTCCTAGTAAACACTGTTTAGAGGCCCAGAAGGAAGAAAAATTTCACTTGCACAAGTCTTCAGCACCCTGATTCATTCATCACATGTCATGGGAGAGGTGGATTTCATAAAATACATGTAAAGAAAAATGTTCCAAATAAAAAAAAAAAAAGCTAAATTAGGGAGTTCTTACAAAACAACTCAAATTCAGAAGGAAATAGCAAAAGTGTTGAAGACAAGTGATGATATGATGATGCAAAATACAGCTGTTCTGTAAGGTTTGTTTCTGTAGTGACATGGTTACTTTCTGTATCTGGTCATAATAACACAAAGAGTATTTGACAAGCAGTAATATAGTTCTGGTTAAAATAATGAGAAGTAAACATGAAGCAAGAAATTAGGCATGAGTATATAGTCCAGAAAAAAACCCCCAACACAATTAGTCAATACACACACTAGAAATCTTCAGTCTCTACCAAGCTGTAACTATTGTTTGCAGTTTTTTAAAATGCTTCTCATTTTCCTTTCTATTCTCTCATTTTCTGTCATCATTCTGCATTTCTTCCTTTGGTTTTAAGTGTCTTGTAAACAACTTTTAAAAAGCAACTCCCTGCTTTATCTTTTTTTTACCCCAAACACAATTATCTGCAATCCCACCTTGCTTTTGCATCTTCTTCAGGGGCTAAAATTGTATTTCACTCCTTGGCAGCTACAGAAAGATGAGCTGTACATGAAGAGATACACTTTTTGGGTGAGTACCAAGCCAGTACTGGTGCTTGATAGCAGATGTTTTGCAGGTACTTGCAATTTATCTGCTGTAGCCTCAGGCAGGATGGGAACTACACTATGTTGGCTGCTATAAGCAAACTAGAAGCATTGCTGTCCCTTCTTACAAGTCCCAAATACAAAGAAATCCAAAAGTGACAAAACTCACCAAAACAAAACTACCATTATTTAAGAATGCTTATTTCTAGAAGTTTAAGTGGCACAGCCTAAGACCACAATTCACAAAGGCATGCTTACAGAAATTTGCATGCTGTTACAGCACATGTGGACCAGTAACTAAATACCCTCTTTTCAAGTGTGGTAACATGAGATAAATGAAGGCACGGAATTCTAACCAGGGAAGTACACAAATGGTTTAGGGCCTTTAGGGCCTTCTACAGCTGCAAACCTTGCTAAAATCACCTCTGATCCTGAAGACTCCAAAGTGTTACAATGTCAGATACACAGATGCCAAGACAGATTTTCTTTTTGCTTCAAAAATCTATGTGCAACAACTGACTTCCTATTCCCAGTGAAAGCTACTTGTCACACACATTTATGAGGTAAAATCAACAATCTAATCAGATCTGACAAAAAGTGGGCCAGAAATATTGGAATTACGATAACTATTTGAAATATGGATTTACATCTACCATCAATAATGATGAACCTTGCTCTAAATACACATTTTACCTTGAGACATTAGATAATGATAATATGAAGCCCTCATGATCAGCAAGACATTTAAAAATTAAGTACCCAGTGAGGTGAGGACAAATCTCTACAATTTCTTCAAGACATGTGATACTTTATATAGTACTTCATTTAAAAAAAAAAAAACAAAACAACAAACAACTACCTGAACTTAATTGCAAATCTTCAAAAGCCTTTTTAAAGGTTTCTTACTTTACTGCAGAAGAGACAAAGGCATACAGCATTGGGGAAGCATTTGGTCTTCCTACTGCAGTAAAAAATGGCTGAGATAATACATGGAAGACAATATGGCATTCCTTTGTCAGCAAATGCTGCTGGAAGACTCCCAGAAAGCAGCTGCAGATTTGAGGAAACAAGCATTAGAACAAATTAAGCAGTGTGGGAGGTGTGCCACACTGCTGGCTGACCTTACAGATGTTTCTGACATCCCCATCTTAGGCTGGATTGTTTCAACAGTGAAACACACTGGGAACTTCTTTTGCCACTCACTCCAAGAATGATGTATCAGAGTAGACTCAACAGAAAATTATTTCTTTAATAGAACCAATGTTTTATGAGAAAACTGTGCAAATGTACACTTAAGTGATTTTATCTGTAACCTTTACACTGGAATCCTTTTATTTTTTATTCCAGTTAAAGCAGTCACTCCATAACCACACATGAAATTCTTTCACTGCATCATTCATAGATAAATAAACTAACACAGCAACGCTGGAGGCAGAAGTGCACCATTGAGTAAATAATTTTATAAAAATAAGATCTTCAAGCAGTAGAATACCTTGTAACAGGATGGAGAATGACCATGAAATTCCCACAATAAGTTTTGCTAATTATCTTGTGGCTTAAGAGTTGTCAAACTTAATGACACACCGTGTGTTTTTTCCTACAAAGGCAACTGTTCAAAACGGGCTGATCTTTTCTGTGATGACAAGGGGCTGTCAGCATTATCCTGCCTACCAGATATTTTCAAATAAATACACACCTAAGGTGTCCCTCCAAGGTGAAGCTGACATTTTAACAGAGAGCAAAAGAGTAATTGCTTTCCAGAAGGAACTCACTTTACAGAGACTGTTTTGAAAATAGATGTTTGGAAATGTTCCCACTGAAAAAACCTCCTATAAAAACCTCCAAAAGCTGTACATAATATCCTAAACTTCAAAATCTTTTTCAAAACCCCAACACTGATTAAAAATCTTAAAAAAGAAGTGCTTCAGGAAAAGAGAAGAATGCAACATCTTCCCATTAGTCTGCTAGAAGAACTGATTGACATCAGGGAAGGTGGAATTTTAATAGATGAATCCCAAGAAGAATCTCTGCATAGTTAGTGTATGGGAGTGGAAAATTAGTAGTATTATTTATTATTATTATTTAATAAGCACAATCAACAATGCACTTCTACTTGGATCTGTCTTTGTGAGGTGACTTATTTGGCTAGGAAAGTCATTAAGGTATTGAAATAAACTGAACCTAGAAGCAGCCTTTAAAATGGCTGTATACAAGTGATGAACCAACATTTAAAAAAACTTGAGAGGCATGTCCAATCACATAGCTCTCACTAAATTATTTCTTAATGAAAGTAAAAAAGGGTTTTTTTAAAAAATAAAACAAAATTTCTAACTATTTGTCTTTTCCTTTATTAATTTCTAATTTTTGTGCATGTTCTGTAATGTGTATAATAGTAGAGTAATGTGTGTGCAAATCTATAAATAATACATGTATTTTTGGGGTGTGTGCTCACCAATCTTTTACTGAAAAGGGTGTGAGGTCCAAAAGTCTTACAAAACCATTGCCTTAAATGAGCTGGTAGCCTGGCAATATCATCCCAGGGAAGGCAAGGCAATGGCTGATTATACTTAGATCCACATGGAAAACAGGGCTTTGGTTTTAGTTTTCAATATAAAGTACTAGAGGATTTTTACCCTCATATGCAGATGGCATTTGTAACGCTTCAAACTGCAATTTATCCCTGAAGAGGAATGATAATTGAGGCAGAACACAGTTCCCACACAGATATTCACACTCATGACCGAGCCACTTTCATAGCCTGGCCTTACAGCTGCTCCTGCACTGTCTGCTTGGTTCCTCAGGCCACATCTGCCCTTCCTGTGCTTGCAGCCTTCCTTTGTCCCTGTTCAACCACTGCACAACTGCTGCATAAGGAGCTCACCTTAACCACACTCTTGTACCACAATCAAGGTGGTTTTCTGCCTCATCTCTTCATCCTCAAAGCCCTGCCATTCCCTTGGGAGTGGTATTACAGAGTCAGCTAAAACCCTGACATGAAAACTCTAAAAATACATTCTCTGCCTAGGACAGAGAGAGCAAATTTTCACTCACTCATACAGCACCTGTAATCCATTTGAACTGACCCCTTACACATCCACGTCCACTACATACAAAGGCCTCAGACAAAACTCATTAGATCCCCTGCACCCTCTCTTTAATGTCTAGATTTGTTCTGTACTTACTCTGTAGCCTGGTCTGCTCAAGCTCCCAGGGAAAGTTAACTACCCTATCTTGACAGGTTTTAGCCTTCTGTACACACACCTACACTAATCAGCTGGTTTTAAGTCTCGTTAGTATCACAGCACAGCTGAACAGACAACCCAGCAAACAACCAGGCTTATCTGGACCTTCCTCACAACCACAAATACAGTCACTGATTTATTTTTTTTTAATTAAAAATCCCCAAATATTCCTCAGAGTTGGTACATACTACAACATTAGGTTCTTCCCTGGAGTCTGTACATCCTCAGTGGTTGCACATAACATTTCCAAAGAGTACTTTCAACATCACAACAGAGTGATCTCATTTCCCACAGCCTCTGCTTTTTTCAGCTGAAGCTGGACATTTCTCTCTTCCTCCCTGTTCCAGTGCTTTTAGTGCTACCCTGACCCAGGAGACACCACTGGTTCCTTTTGCTTGACCCTGCCTGCTGGCTGTGCAGTAATGACTCCTGCTCAACCTTCCCCAGGGAGCTCAGACACGCCCTTGTCAACAGATGTGTCCTTATACCACAACAAAAAATCATCTAAGAAAACCTTTCAGGCACAAATGATAAAGAATTACAAGAATAACAAGCTACAGTGAACTGACATAATCAAGTTGGGCTTCCTGATTTCATTTATTCATGTGTTCATTTATAGGCCCATTGCTAAATTTTGATTCATTCATGGTATCCAATCATGTTTATTGTGTCTAAGGATTATGCCCATCAGTCCTACACCACCATCACATTCCTGACATCATCCTCCTACAGGTCTTTTCTTAAACAGGGCACCATCACTTCTGTCAGGCATGGATAATCTGTTTCCTGCTGCTGTTCTGTCTGCCAAGTGCCACTTTGCCATTTCCTGCTACACAGCACTTGGCACATGTAAATTGAACAAAGGCAAAAGGTACTCGCTGTAAATTACTTTAAGCCTAATTAATGTTTCCAGCTGTACAAATTCAAGTCAGCAACTTTTGGAACTGTTTTATGCTTATATTTATGTCAATCATACACAAAGTTTAAATCTCACTTTCCAGAAAAATCAGAACTTTCCTGCTGGTACAGAACAGGACTGAAACCAAACCAAGGACAGGCTGGACTGGAAGTCACTGAGACAAAGGGTTACTCACCACATTACAGATATCAACTCTCAAGAAAGGTAAAGAGAGATTATATGAAAATAAACAATATGTAATAAGAAAAGGATTACACAACCAAGACCTTTATAAGTGGAAGACAATGCCATTGTTTAAGAGGTTCTCACACCAAGTACTTCAGCAAAACACTGAACTCTTCAACATATTAGAGCAACAAATCTACCACAGCTGACAAATGTAAATTGTTATTCAACTCCAGAAAGTAATCAGCCCATGTAGTACCACTGATTCTTTATCACCCCAACTCTTATTTGCTGTGATTTAGAAAAGTGCGAGTCTCCTGCTTGTTCCTGGGTTACATGTCACTTCTTCATGAAAATAAGAAATCTCAGCCTTACAAAAGTTGCCACAGAGAAAGACACAATTCATTTACAATTCACTTCAGCCCATACTTTCTTCCTGCTGCCCAAACACAGAAAGATGAGCTACCTACTGAGAATGAAAGGAAGGCAGTTTCAAGTGCCAGCCTGGCCCATCTTGGCAGGACATCAACCAGTAGCTGCCAAGTAAAGGCACTACAAGTAAGTCAGCACCGTAATACTGTAAAGATATTTTAAGACAAGACTTACTGCTGTATAGTCACCCTCACCTTGTCAAGTCAGTCACTGCATTTTCTAGCTTTATGGAGATGCTTGAGTAAAAAGGTGCTGGAGCTTTGAGAATTGAGGGGGTGGATCTCTGGGGATGAAATTCCAGCTTGCAACTGGAAGTGGAAAATATCAAAATGTTATCACAATTGCTTCAAGTATGCAGGCTAATTCAAACTCAATTCCAAGATAAGCATGTGTGCACATAGCACACCCAGGGAAATGGTTCTCTGACTACTGTGAAATGGATTTTCAGCAGCATTAGCAGGGACAGAAAGCACAAAATTCATTGTACACAGTTAAAAGTCGGGTGTTAAAACTGAGCACAGGGCTCCTTACATCCTGCTCATCCTCAAGCATACCAGCCTCACGCCAAAGGTGGAACCTCCCTGCACCCAGATACAAAAGGCACAATTCTCTAAACACTGATCAGACCCAGGATTGCACCACATGCTGTGGATCAGCATTTACACATCTAAGGAGCTCAGGCTACCTTCAAGGCATTCTTTGTGTAAAAGGAATAGACTGTTTAATCACAACAATCAAAATAAAGTCTAAAACAGCTTAAGACGCAGCATGATGCCCATAATCATAATCTCATCCACAGAGTTGCAAAACCTAGATTATTTTGCTTAACAGTCTCTGGAAGTTGTAAGATAAAGTACTCAAAAAAACCCCTTTGCTTTATCATTTGCATCTCCTTTGCCCCAGAACTTTTGCAGTTCAATTTACCGTGTATTTTCATAACCATATGTGGTCAAAAGCAGAACCCTGGAAGCAAAAACCTGCATTCTCCTTCAGGGCTACCTGAAACTGCAATTTTCACCTCCATTTGTCCCAACTGAAACACTAAACTCCAAAAGTAAACAAATAAAACATATCACTGCTTTATTAAGACAGCCTCCCCCCCATTTGCAACACCCAACATTTTGCTTGCTGTTCTCAATTTGCATCAGCATTCTATTGTGTGTAGAAACATGCATAAGCAGACTTGCCAAAAACTTTAAAGATTCAAAAGCAGGGAGGAGAAAAGAATTTCTGAAAGCTGGTACAGTGGCCTGTAAAGATATTCACACTTCTTACCTAATTAGGGCCTGGTGCAAAGGCAGCATCTGGAAAACACTGCTTAGCAAGAAACTCTGCATATTAAAAGAAATAATATCAAGATGTCTACACATTTGGCAGCTTACCAACATCTCCAAAGGTCAGATAGGACTGGCAGCTGAGAATCAACTCAAATGGTGTTTTCAGTACTATAATGCTAAAATTATGGATTGGAGGGATACTTCAACAAATGGTATTGCTCATATTTCATGAACATGCAATGTCAGTTAACTGACACTACAAAGTCACAGAAAGGAATGGAGGTTTGCACTACTGTCTAGATGTGGTGACTAATTAAGTACTGCCACTTTTGCAAGCCACCTAGACTGCATTTGCACAGATTTAATAGATACATATCATATAGGTAAGCATATAAGGTGACAATCCAAATACTAATGCCTCAGAATATCCTTGCTATGTGGAGTCAAATCTTTGTAGAAACAATACCAAATAAAAGAAAGTTTCCAGAGCAAAACTTCTAAGTCATCATGCAGTTCAAGCTATGCCACAGCTAGACAGCTAGTTCTTTCAAGCCTACTCCTCCCACTCCAAAATAAGACTTGATTCTACTGTAGGGCTGTTTCATACTGATAGTTATATTTATAACTGTAGATGGATTTCCTAATATAAGTAGAATTTGGTCATTGCATTAGCTGGCAAACGATGAAAGAAGTCTAAGTAAAACTGTGAAACAAACCAAGCTCAGAGTAAAATTACTTAATCCTCTGCAGTTCAAATGCAAGTTCATCTTTCTCAGTATTGTCCACTTGTAACCAATCTGTCCATCACACACACCACAAACCCTCTCGCCCTCTCAGGCACTACTACAGTGCAGTGGCAATGTTTCAAATCAACTTAAATTAGGCTGTACTACATTCCATTACATGATATCATGCAACAGATGTTACTCTAAAAACACAGAGGACAATTATTCAGGATAAACTCCTGTAATCTGAATGGTAAAATGAATGGGTATCCCATACAAAATGGCCATAGACTTTATCTAACTCTACACTGAGATTCAGAACTTGAATATTATCCAAGTTTGCCATAGTTAATCCACTTAGATTACCAACCAGAAACAAGAAGTATTCTTATCTTACATAAGCTCAATAATTGTCATAAATAGATAAGCTAGGATTCCACTTAACCCTTTAGTTCTGCAGTGACCAGTGAGTGAAATGAGGCATTAGGAAACTCAAAACGAAATGCACTTGCAAGAGGCAAGAGACACTCCCCCTCTCCCCTCAGCTGTGTGGTAACCTTGAATCTCCCTTGAAAATGTGACATTACAAAAATTAAAGCAGGAATGGTAGTTCAGCCAACTTAACTCACAGTTAACTTGTCTAACAGCTGTTCTATTGGAAGTATGGCTGACCACTACACCATATAGATATGAAAGCTTTTCATACACCACAATCTGAAAGGTATTTTTAATCAACACTAGCAACTTGCATTCCTACTGAAAACACACTGCCATAAACATACAAATAAGTCATGCTTTACATAAGCAAGAGCAATCTCAGAAATGTGTTGCTTTTTTGTTTTAAAATCACAGGGACATTGTTCCACAGCCACTGGGCTCTTTTGAGAAAACAGAACTTCTCAACGCCTCTAAGTAACATATTTCCAAATCCAGAACTGCCTTGAAATTTAATATGGCTCAAACTTTGCTCCAAAATATAGGTCTACAAAACAAACTTTAAAAACATTTGGAGGGAAGTGGACAATTGTTTAATTTGACAACAGGGTTTTTTTCAATCAAAGAACATTCCCACAATCTTACTAACTAGACGTCATAGCAGCATTTTAACACACAAAAAGTAAAGCCTAAAAAAACTGAGACGGCTGGTCAGCAGAACAAAAGCGCTATAGAAGGTGAGCAAAAAGCCAGCAGAGGCCCCAGTACTCAGCAAGGTGTTCCCACGCAGTGACACTCCAGACACCCGAGGGCAAGCCTGGACACAGCGACAGATATCTGCTAGGAGGGCATGGGGCAAACAGAGATATCAGGACACACAGGCGCACCCCAGCCCGGGACGCGGACAGCCCCGCTGCAAGCACACAACGCCGCTCCCACCAAGGGAGGTCTTGCGCTTTGCTTAGCCCTGGACACGAAGCCTCACCGGGGCAGGTATCCCGGAGCCCCTGGACCCTAGCACGCCCCAGAGAATAGCGAGGCTGCGGAGCAGGCGCCCACCCATGCTCGTGTGCGCTGCGCAGGGGCGGCCGCGTCCTTCCCGCCCCGCCGGGCTGGCCCCACGGGACCGCCCTGCGACCGCTTCAGCCCCAGCCGTCCCACCGGCCTCGTGGGAAGATGCGGATAGACATACAGATAGACAGATACGCATTCACGCGTTTGCAGACGCGGCAGCATCGTCCTTGGGAGGTCGTCACTTCAGCACGTATTGCGAAAAGGATTTTTTTTCATCACGGTCGCCAACAGCGCCCAACAGCTCCGAACAGCTCCGTTCCCTGGGCAAACCCGCCTCCGACCCGGCCACGCCGCGCTGCCCCAGGCATGGTGCGAGGGGCCGCTCGCCCCAGCACCTGCCTCCTATTCCAGCCCTATATGGCCCAGGGAAATCCCAAAAGAGGACTGCTGCCCTCGCATCCCGGCCCGGCTCCTGAGGAATGATAGGTGAGCCGAGGCCGCTCTCCCCTGCCCGGGGCTCAGCCCACACGGCACTGGGCCGGGCTGTTGCTGTCCTCCCTCGAACCGGCAACTTGTTGGGCGGGCAGCGCTGCCCGCGGGCGAGCCCGTACGGGGG
>VYXD01001824.1:337140-392889 GCA_013397195.1 Hylia prasina | reverse complement strand
AGCTGAGAGCCCCTTACCTGGGCCTGGGGGAGAGGCGCCTCCGCCGGCCGCTGCCCTCATCCAGGCGGTGAGGTAGCGTCGTTCTCGCTCTGCCCGCCCAGCACCGCTGCTGCCAGAGCACGGTAGCTCCTCGGGGGAAGGAGGAGGAAAGCCGGAGCAGCCCCACGGGGAGGGCAGAGACCCCGCGGGGCACCGCCACCACCAACGGGGCCCCTGAGGGGGCACGAGGCGCGGGGCCGCGCGCCCCCCGCCCAGCGGAGCCCTCAGAGCCGCAGCAGGGACGGGGCCGGAGCGACAGAGGCGCGGGTACGGTCAGCAGGCGTGGGGAGAGACCCGACCGCCCGCGGAGCGTGTCCTGCTAAGCGCTCGCCAGTCACGGAGCCCATTAGGCTGGAAAAGAGCACTGAGGTAATCGAGTTCCAACTTAGGAGCGAACACTACCTTGTCAAACAGGCCATGGCACTGAGTGCTGCCCGACGTTCCTTAAACGTCTTTGGAGATGTGACTCCGCCACCTCTCTGGGTAATCCCATCTTTAATCATCCTCTCTGTGAAGAGATTCCTCCTAACGTCCAAGCAAAACCTCCCCTAGCATAGTTTAAGACTATCCTCTCTTATCCTAATATTGATCACCTGGGAAAAGAAGCCAGCCCCCACCTGGCTACAGCCTCCTTTCAGGGAATTGGGTGGAGTGATAAAGTCACACCTGAGCCTCCTGCAGGCTAAGCACCCTCAGCTGTTCCTCACAGCACCTGTGCTCCAGACCTTTCCCCAGCAGTATTTCCCTTCTCTGGACCCATTCCAGCACCTCAGTGTCCTGTTTGAATTGAGGGCCCCAGAACGGGACACATGTTGAGGGGTGGCCCCACGATTGCACAGCACAGGGGAAGAATCACAGCCCTTGTCCTGCTGGCCATACTGTTCCTGACACAGGCCAGGGTCTAACACCAGCAACAAATGAACTGCTGGAGCAGCAAAGGAGGCTCAGGGCTTCCCTTACACAGCTTGTATCATTTGAGCAGTTGGAACACTGTTAGAGTTGTGTAAATGCTTTTCACACCAATATATTGGTACAAATATGAGAAAATAAATGCCTACTCCAACTGAGGTCCCTTACATGAATTAGTGCCATATATGCTGGGGCCTCTAAAACTACAACAGTTGAAAATCATGCAGTTAAAATAAAGTCACCTGATTTAGCTGAAGCAGTCATTAGTAAACATTTTTACTTGTAACCAGCTTAAAAGAGCTGCATCAGTATACAGCTGGTTTTGCCTTTTAGAGTAATCTTGCTCCAACAAATTAACCTTAAGTATTGAACTCACAGTGCATGGTGACACAGTCCAACACAGTTACACAGCTTGTATCAATACACTTGGTGGGCATGTTTAAGGCAGTCTGTAAATATAAAACCCAACCAGATTATTTTATACACCCACCCTACAGAATGAAAAGCATCAAGTTTCAACATCCCTGAGAGTTACCCTGAGCTGTGCCAGCTTTATCAAACAAGAAGTGTCTGCTCTGTTAACTAAAATAGAGGCTACACAGGATTTGCCTTCTAACTTGCCAGTACTTGACAATATATGTTTTACAAATGAATTATTGTTATCACCTGTTACTAAAGAGATGCCATGCAATCTGTTATTAAAAGAAGCGATAACTAAAGTATTTTTTCTAGTTCAGAGGTACTTTTGCACATATAAGTTACCTGTGAACAGCCATAACATTTGCATAAAAAACAGTTTGGGTTGTTTTGGTTTGTTGGCTTTTTTGTTTGGTTTGGGTTTTTTCCTGGCCTTTTACTACCATGATGATAAGCTTCCAACAATGTGGTTTTCCCTGTGTGATATCCAACTTAAACTTCCCTCAAAAAAACCCCCATAATGATGCATTTCATTCTTCTCTTCATGCAGTATTATCCTATTTCCTGGCTGCAACACTGCTTCAAGAGAAAACTCCCTGTACTCCATGACTACACTTGAGTGTGTTATCTTTTTCTGCCTTCACTTTTAAAACTTTTCCTAACCTATGTGTTCTCTCACGTAGTAACATGCAAGGCCACAATTCCAGTCTCTGTTGCCCTTGTCATTTCTGTGTTCTTCTGTTTCCTTTCAGCTCACAGGAAGGCTGTTCAAATTTCTGTGCTGCATTGAGCTCCAAATAGCTCCTTTGAAATCTCTGCAAAGAGATTTCAGCAAAATGTCAATAAAAGTACCCCCCAATCCCAAAGAACAAAATGTCACTACAATGTGGAGTGCAATGTCAGCACCAGGCTCCCCTGTGTCATTTCTGTGTCCTGGTCCTCCCAATACCTCTGTGTGTCTGGACACATTTACTCTCCCTTTGTGCCCAGTGACTTGCTTTGGGGCAAACCAGCTTTTTTTTTTTTTCCCTCTATTTGATTTTTGCATCAGATCAAATATAAGGTGGTCTGAGCACTTACCTGCATTCTACAGTAAGAATCCTTAATAAAGCTAATGCAATAATAAATGATGTATTCTGTCAATCTGTCATGTGAGGATTCAGCTTGTGTTATTTCAGTAGTAATTCTAGGCTTTATTTATATTCAGAGAACATTTTGAAATTAAGGCATTCTATTGGACACGTGACTTCACTTCTGAGGTTGTCTTTTCCTGCCATCGCAGCTATTCTAACATTTTATCTTTCCACCTTCCCATTACCAAACCCTAGAACTTTAAAGGTAAGTGTGTTTTATCAGAGAAATAATTACAACAATCTAATGTCCTTCTTCAAAGTGAAGTGAGTCTGGTGTGTGAACATCAGGGGTGTTCTCCAGTGGTTTGCCTTTCCCACAGGTCACGAGACAGACATTAAATATCTCCCAAAACAGTCATAAAGCACCCTCACAAACTCTCCCTAAATGCTGTCATGCTTGTCATACTTGCTCACAGCCCTCTGTTAATCCTTGCATTGCAAGTACTTTAGCATTCTGGCCCTCAAAATATCCTGTGGGTGGGAGCAGCACTGGCATATATTTACTGGTTTGGGTGAACCAGTCTGTGTGCAGGGACCTTCAATGAAGTAAGTTATAAACAATTTTCTCATCTACCATTTCAAGCACATTTTAAATCACTGTCTCAGTACAAGTCCATTAAAATGCAGCCTAAATCATACCCAAGCCTGTAAACTAGACCCTGTGTGTGTGACAAGACTGTTTTGATAATTACATTGGATAGTTTAGGAAGACATACTGAAGACATTTATAAAAGCGACCTTTATAATGAGTCAAACTTATCCTTGGTAAGTAACACAGAGCAAAGCTCAGCACTGCCAGTATTACTTTGGCACTGCAGGTGGGAATGGTTCTGAGTGCCCTCACAACCCTTAATGGCCCTGACCATCCTCACCTGGGGCCTCACCCACACCCCTGCCCACGTGCCCCAATATAAGGTCAGTCCTGGGCAGGAGCTCAATATAAGGTCAGTCCTGGGCAGGAGGTTTTGGTTCTGCTTTGTTGATGCAAGTTTCTCCAGAGATTTGGGGTCTTTGTTGCTGCCCTGATATCTGTCTCTGATACTTTTGTTTGCATGCTGTAGGGTGGCTTCTGGGTTTTTTTTTATTTTGGCGGAAGTGGCTTTTGTGGGTTTTTTTGGTGTGTGGGGGGAGTTTTTTTGGTTGGTTTTATTTTTGTGGGGCTTTTCTTTGTTGGTTACTTTTTGTGTTTGCTTGTTTTGTGGGGTGGGTTTTTTTGTTTGGTTGGTTTTGTGGTTTTGGTTTTTTTCCCCCCTAAATTAAAGTTCTTGGACTAGGGAATATTGCAGTGNGGTGGGTTTTTTTGTTTGGTTGGTTTTGGGGGTTTTTTTCCCCCCCTAAATTAAAGTCCTTGGACTAGGGAATATTGCAGTACCTTGGTGTAGCTGGTTCTGGTATTCTACCAGGCTTCCTAACAAGTTTCTATGAGGGAGCCAGTCCAGGTATGTGGTGCTAGTTCAGATGGGTTCTTTTTATTCTGCTCCCTTTAGTTACAATAAACAAGTGGGTTGTAATTTAGACTTTATATTATTGGAGATGTGACTTTATAGTTTGAAATTTTTTCATTGTTCTGCTTGACAGCTATTTAGGTGTTCACAGGAAGATTATTGATTTCTTTAGGGTTTTTGTACTCTCCTTTGGATCATTATAACTTTATGCTTTTCAAAAGCCAGTGCAGCCCTCTCCACTGTCTTTTTAGTTTTAATTTGTGACTCTAACTAGCTTTCTAGCTGATTTCTGCAATTCTGATACTGAGCTGATTAATTTCTAATTGGCATTTGTATTTAGGCTTTTAATTTTTTCTTTGAGCCTCTCTTTACTAGCTGAGTTTATTGCCAGGGGAGCATTTCTTCCGATTATTCCCATTTCTCTGGATTCTTCAGACTCTTCCTCAGTACTCACAGGTATTTCAAACTGCAGCCCTTTCTTCTGCTTTAGTGCCTGATACTGTGAGCAGTTTGTGGGCTTTATGAAGACTAAATTATCTGTGCTCCCTTGAGTTTTATTGCTGTCCTCTGACTTCATCAGTCACAACAATCTCCCCCCTACCCTCCTTGGGCAACATCCCATGACCTTCCTGAGCTGAGGGGCAGTGGCAGCAAAACCCCCTGTGCTACAGGTGGACAGGGCATAGGAGAGGGAGGATGGTTCTGATTTTCATCCCCACTGGTAGCTGCCAGGGATCCACCAGTGGCTGTAAGAGAGCATGTGCCACACGTGTGTCCAACGCTTTCAGTGAAGGTCTTGCATGTGGGAGAGGGGAGTGAATCTGTGGGTGACAATTTTGCTGCTTGCCTGGTGTAAATACTGTCTTCCTTTTTGGCAACATCTCCTTTATTCCATACCATTGCACTATATAAAACCCACAGTGTTTATGTGCTGTAACAGCTGTGTTCTTAATTTATATGGGCTTCTTTATTCTTGTAATAATTGGACCTTTTTGTAAACTTTTTCCTGGTGCTGCTAAAGATCTAGTTCTGTAAGGAAGTAGGTCATTACTAAGAGGCCTTACAGCATTGCTGAATCTTGCACTTCAGATTTGCACAGTAACTTTCAGAAATTGTTTTATTAGAAAAAAATTTCTCAGGATGTTAATCTATAAAAAAAGATATTAAATGACTGAAGGGATCATGTCCTTTTCATCTTATGGTAGAAGATTGCAGTATTCTAGGGAATGCACAGCAGTGTAGCAGCCTTGTTGTGATCTAGCAATTTTTCTTAGCTCTACTAATTGTAGTTATGATGAAAGGACAATGCATTGTCTGTCAAAGCATGATCAGCTGATTTTTAAAATTCATTTTTTAGCTTTGTGGTTACAAAATACAATATGGAAAAGAAATTGTATTTCTCTTTTATGGGGATTATAGCTGCAAAAAAATCAATCAGCTATTTCTAAATGAGAAAATAAATTTACAGGGTTGACATTATTGGTAAGGAACACTCAAGACCAAGACTGCAGAAAAAAAAGAGGATTTTTTTGGTACCTAAACTTCAAGGGAACAGGAAGGATAGGGTTTTAATTCAGATCTAGTTACCACAGAAAATGTCAGTCCTAGCAAAGTTAATGGGACACATGTTTTGTGGTGTGGGAGGTCAGGAGACTAAGAACCCGAGTAGCATCCCTCACAGTTGTGTCATAAATTGATGCTGTATTAAACGTGTCTGGCTACCCTTGAGCAGCCAGATTTTCTGATGATTTGTATCATCAGAAAAATTCTGACTCCCTAACAGCAATGTTTTCTGTAATGTTGTCCCTCAGAAGGCAACCCAAGTTCTCTGTGGCTTCTGAGAAACACATTAACACTTCTGTTTGCAGCTGAGCTGCATTCTGCTCTCATGAACACTTCCAGGTTTTCTAGAGTGCTGCAAGATGGATCAGAAAATGAACGAGGAGTGCTGTCCACAAACCCACATCATCCAAGTGATACTTCTCAGTATGAACAGTAAGTACTACAGAGTCTTTAATCCAGGGTCCCAGGTATTCCTGAGTAGCAGCATACATGCTTTGCCAGGTTTGTTTTCAAAAACACCTACTAAAACAGTGTTGATTTTTTGAAGTTGGACCGTCTCTTGTTTTCTTGTCCATATTCAGAACATAAAATTTGCTGTACAAATTACAAGTTCTGAAAATAGAATTTAGCATTCTGAACTGCTTGGCTATTATGTGGTGTGATTCAAATTGAATGTGACTTGAATGAGATTATGCTGAACTTCTTGCTTTGTCTGAAATTCATATCATGCAGCAATAGTGGGTATTTTTTTCAATTGCCTGTATTTTCAGGATGCTGATAAAGCCCTGGAACAATGCCAGGTATTTTAGGAAATGCACTGCTGTTTCCCTGGATCACCAGATGTTACAGTATGTTAACTCAATTTCCAGAATTGAGTAATTTTTATTGTGTCTCTTTAACTAGGGTGATTCAGTGTTAGACAAAAATCTTTACCTGTAAAATGAGAGATGCTGTTAGTACCTTACCTAATACTGCATGTTATATAAATTATTTGTTTGAAGACATATAGGTCTATTTCCTTTTCCTTCTCTAGTCTCCTTCAATGACTGGTAAGAGCTGTGCCTCATTTTTATCAAGTTGTTCCATTGTTCAGAATTATTCATTATTTATGATTTTTAACAAGAAAGTCTTTAAAAACAATGAAACACAGACTTGTGTTAAACTTATTTAAACGAATCCAACATGTGCATTGTCTGAGTCTGTGTGGTACCAGAGGACAGAGCTATAGTTGACACAGGATTATTTCCTGCTGGAGTTTTGCCAAGGAAAAATTGGCACCATTTGCACTATTCTTTATTGAGGGTCTCCTCTAATGTGTGTGTTCAATAAACTGGGAACATCTGCACCCATTGGGTAAACTCCATGTGTACCAGCAGTGTCACTCTTCCAAATCAGTTTTTATTTGCAAACTTTTCACTCAAGCAAAGTCATCCTGGAGGATCTGCTCTGGGGCTGTGTGCTACTGCAGTGCTACTTTAGCTCTGCTTGGGTGTGGGGTCTGTAGTGACACAGGATCTCCAGGCAGGTGCAAAGGAGAGCTGCTTTATTGCATAAACCAGGCCTTTTTAAGCAGTTAGCCCACTCTCAGTTATGTAGTTTTAAAGCATAACAAGCATAATTCAACCAACCACCATACACCACGGTGTGAACATGCAATGCAACAAACATCACTTGGTTTTCTAGCCCTAATTCAGCTGAGTCTCTTTCCCACAGTCCTTTTCTGCTTAGCCAAAGTAACAGTCCTGAGCCCTGATTTACAGGCCCTTCCTTTTGTAAAGTTTTGCTTCTTGGTGACACTTGGGCTTTGAGGAGCTGAAGTATTAGATAAGCTTTGTTCCTTCCTCTGCTTCCCATTTAGTTGCTGTGCTCTCTTTATGGCCACACTGGGATTCCCATGGCGTGGCCCCAGGCTCCTGCAGGCAGCCAGCACTGCTGCGATCATTGATCTCCTCTGGAGAGCCAAGGAATGAAATCACAGGGAAATGGAGCTGTGTTTTGGGATGGTTACTTCTGAGATAAGGCACGTGGTAGGCCAGAGTGCAGGAAGACATTTGTCATCTGTGCTGTCAGGAAGCTGCTTACTTTGATTCCTTAGTCTGTTTCTTCCTGACTGTTTCTGGTGCTTTTCCTTGTACCTCGATGCTTAACTGGAGTGGGTGCTGCAGTCAGGTGTAAGGTGAGCCTTGAGCTCTGAGCAGGGGCAGGTGGGCTCATATGTACTGCACAGGCTTGTGATTCTGGCTTTTTCTACAGCAAGAGGGAAGGCCTGCCAAGGGCTTCTGCTATAGCACTTACTGGCCTTAGTTTAAACTAAATCTTCACACACCTGAGATGCTGCTTGGGTCACTTTGTAGATATTTGTATTCTGGTCGGGTGTCTTGTTGTTTTGTTGGTTTTTAAGTAAACCAAATTCTCAAACTTGCTCAAACAGTAGCAGGAAAAATCTTTTTTCTTTTTGTTAAGCAGTAGATGTACATAAAAGCATAAGTTTCATGTGATAGAAGTATGCCAGTGCTTTTGCCCAGTGATATTTTACTGTATTGCTGAGAAATACTAAAATCTGAGGGGAAAAATAAGGGGGAGGGTAAAAGATAAGGAAACTTCTTCCTCATAGCTGGTGGCAATGCTTTGAAATAGTCTTGAGCTCTGAAAGGGATTGCAGTATGTGGGTAGAATTCGGCTCCATAAACAAAGTGGTTGCATAGAACTAGACAGTCAGTAGCTTGGAGGATAAAAGGAATTACCGTAAAGAGGCTGTAGATTTTTGAGAATCTGTCTTCTACAAGAAAGTCTTAGGTCAGTTTATCCAATGCTCTCCAAATGGGTGAAGAATGCCACATTATTAAAACCTGATGAAGTAGATCAGCTTTAACAAGGTCTGTGTGGGAAGAAAAGAGCCACTTCTGCCATTAAGTGGGAGACTGTAATTATACATAATTCATAGTTCTGCATAATGTGTCTTAAGGGTAAGTGTGCAAGTGGAGTCCTTGTCTGGCAGTGCCTAGCAAGCAACCTCTATGTGTGTGCATGTTCTTTGTGCACATCAGGATGGCCTGTATTTACCTCAAGTGATGTCCAGATCTTGTGGCATTCTTGTTTGCAGAGGCATTTTACAGACATTTGTGCTGGTGCTGTTATTTCTGCTTCCTGCTCTAATTAGAGCACATCGTTTTGTCCATGCATATGAAACCAGGTTTAAAAGAATAAGTCTCAACCAAGTAATTAATCATTTCTGATTATGATTGTCAAATTCATATATAATCAGCTTTTTAGCCATGGGAATAGCAAATTAGATTTTCCCTCAGTAAAATGAAAAATTCATAATCTTCCTATGAAATCATGGACAGCACATAATTAATATAATATTCCATGTAATTTATATTTCTATAAAAATGGATCAGTGCATCCTTTTTGTGTCCTATGAATCCTCAGACTGCCATGAAAGTAAGCTGCCTTTTCTGTGACTTCATTGATAAATGTTGTGATTGTTATGGTCTTTTGTTGATGTACTAAGTCAATAATGATAAAACAGCCTTTTAAAAATTGTAACAGCGGTTACTAATGAGAACTGTTCTACTTCTGGCTGCCTGAGGCCTGGGGGGAGCATAAATGCAACAGCCAGGACTCCAGATTTTATGCTCAGCTGTCTGACACCTTTGGACTTTCTGGTTTTGGGGGACGTTTTAGCTTTCAGGGTTGGCCTCGTTTATGTTCAGCTGCCCCATCTCCTGCTGGGTGGTGGGAAGTCAAGGATGGCTGGCACTGCTCCTTCTCCCACCCTGCTTCAAGCACAGGTCCGTTGTGTTTCTCTAGGGAGCCACACTGCCAGCCCCGTGCTGCCATTCCCGGGACATGATTCCCTGAAAGGGGCGTGTCCAGTGCTTTCCTGCTGCTTGTAATGCAAATGAATTAATTGGGTGCCCTGGAGCAGCTAATGTACCCAGCTATACCGCTAGAACAGGGCTACTCACTCCCCAACCTCCTCTTTTTCGTTGCAGAGATCTCATAACAGAAGAGTCTTTAAATCTACTAATTGTAATCAGGGCTTGTGTATTTGGCAGTTTTCCCTTACTCCCTGACCAGCTTTGCTATTTCTGCCAAGCCACCCCTTCCTTCCCACAGCTGAACCTTTGCAAGGCTGGACCTGAGGCAGCTTGTCCCAGCTCTGGAAAATGGACCCGTGGATTTCTTCCCACAGATGTAATGACTTCTACAAAATGATTTGCTCTTCTTGGATTGTAGTTATGACCTCAAGAGCAAAATTCACTGTTTCAGTGCAGACCTGCATTCCTTCCAGAATGGGTTAGTCTGCGTTGTCCTAAATGCTCCTCCTCCTTATCTTGCAGGAAGGGGGAATGAGAGATCTGCAACTTATGTATGGATAAATCCCTGATGCTTTACTTGCTGGAATGTATTGCATATGAACATGCACTATTACACATTTTGTGGTCAATTGCTAAGAAAAAATATATCCCAAAGCAAGGGAGCAGTACAAGTTCTCTTCTATCACTCTAGCCTTGTGCTCATGAAGTGTGTTGAGGGATTTCTTAAGTGTAGTACATATTTTCAATTATGAAGCATGAACTGAAGCTTCACTGGGGAGTGTAGTGTATCCTAATGGGAACTTGGTGTCCTTCTTAGGCTTTGCATGCTATTCTGCACCCTGCATTGTGCATAGCTGGCTTTAGAGTTTGTATTTTTTTTCCAAATACCCTTGCAAAAATTTGATCACTCAAATAAAGCACAAAACAAGGTCTTTGCCTTTTGAATGCAGTAGGTGTCTGTGAATATGTGTGATGTGCATGTACTCATTTACCAAAGAGTAGCAATTAGTAGTGACCTTGGCAATTTGGGCAGAGGTGTTTTGTTTTTTCTTTTAACACAATGCAGCAGATTTCAGTAAGAGTTAAACTCAAGACAAGGTGGGAACTGATGCATACTGCACATAATTTTCTTTCAACTTTGCAGGCAAGGTTATTGATAGTTAAATAATTTCTAGTGAGGTGAAAGTATATGCATAGGTGGAACTCATAGGCAGAGTTGATTTGGGGATTTTTCTTTACTTTTGAATGAGGCTAATCTTTGGTGCTTGGCAGGGCCAGATCCAGGCCCAGGCAAAGGAGACAGCAATAGGGATGGCAGAATGGGTTCTGGCAGAGCCCTGAAAACCAGCCTGGCAGCTGCTGCTGCCAGGAAAGGGGATGAGAATGTATGAAACAGCAGCTACTTCAGGAAAAATGGGTCATGTGAGCCTTTGCTGGATCCTGTTCACTTTTCTGTGGCAGAAAAAGCCAGCTCTGTGTGTAATACATGTACTTCATCCTCAGGGCAGCACAGTGTAGTTTGCTTATGCTGATAAGAAGCCTTGAGCCAGCTCTGGTGGTTGGCTTGCATTCACTGTGTCTTCCAAATAGAATGCCTTCCATTGCTCATTAGCCACTTCACAAATCAGATACTGCTTTAAAAACAACTGTCAGGGAAAACTATTGATGAATAGTGGCAGACAGCCATGGATGTTTACAGACAGATGAAATACTTAGACCCACATGGAATGAAGTGTGCAAGATTAGCAGAACAACTGAGGAGAAACTCATCTGTTCCAGCAGAGCAGCAAGGTGTGGGCTCTCTGTGGTGTGCAGACAGAAGTGGCAAGATGGAGAAATGCAGGAGAGTGCTCCAGGTGTCAGGGTTGTAGAGAATGCTCTTGGGCTGTGAGCCTTTGTGAAGGGGGCTAGAAGGAGCCTGTTCTGAATTGGTGGAGGAAGTAAGGCATAGAGAGTAAGTCTGTGGGATAGAGAATCTGTCTATGAATAATCAGTCATTAATAAGTGTTACTTTTACTTTTCCACAATTCTATCCAGAAGAAATTGTAATAATGTCTCCAATTGTTGCTGAGTTCAGTGAGTAACTTTGTCCAGTGGCACACTTCCAACCATTTTTGTCTTCTCAGCTTTCTGAGATGGAATATTCATCCCTTGCCCAGAAGTGTCATCTCTTTTGTGGCCACTAAACTGGATTTCCATGTAGGAGTCTAGACTGCAGATTCATTCTCCCAAATATCTAAATAAATACAATAGAGGCTTACTTACACTGCATTAGGTGCAGCCAATTTAATAATGTCTCTGTGAGGCAAATACTGATGGATTTAGCAGGAGTGCTGCCACACCAGGGGCAAAAATGAGTTTCCTCTCACTGTTGCCCTTTGAGGAATGATGCTGAAGTGTCACAATGTACATCACTCAGTATCTGGGGATAACTCATCCATGCAATTAAATGTCAATTGATCTCCCTGTTACAATACTCAAACCCCCCTACTTTATTAAATGTATTTTTCACAGAGCTTCAGTAACTATTGGCACCTTTAGATCCCTTTTGTATTTGTCAGGATTTCTTTGCATTGCCTTTTTACCACTCTGACAAACCTCTGTGTGTCAGATTGTTTTTCTGGGCCCTGATTCAGCAGCCAGCATCAGGATTGAATGTCTCAGCAATAGCAGCACAGTCAGAGTTGGGACTGTGGCAGCAGTGAAAATGAAAAACTGGTTAGGTCTATAGTGGCATCCATTTTCTTGGAGGAAAAAGAGTCCACTGGGCAAGGATCAGTTTTCTAAAGAAGCCTATCACCTAAAAAGGCCAGTAGAACACTGCTGCAAATTTGAAATAGCTCAAGTTGTGCTAGTCTGTGCCCTATCCATGAAAAAGCTAATTTTTAACTGATTGATCCTGCACCTCTTGGAGCTGATGGCACAAATCCTGCTGGAATCTGTGGGGCAGGATTAGGCATTCCCACAGCTTGCTGGTGAGCACTGGCACTGTTGCTGTACTGACAGGGAGAGCACACAATGAAGTGATGAGGCAGAGCCCTGTTTTGTGGCCAGCTGGCCCTTATGGTGTTGCTGAGTTCAGGCCCTCAGATGAGGCAGTATCTGAACCTTGGCCTGCCAGACATCAGGTCTATCTCTGTGCAAGCATTTAGGGAATCTTAAAAATGGCTGGCATGGTGCTGAAGCAGCAGCTACATCACAGGATGGACTGTCCTGTTTTATCAGGTGTTTTCTAGAGACCTGGGAGCTGTAACCCTCCTGACACAGTGAGCTGGGCTTTTTCCTTTCACTGCTCCTGAGGTTGCCAGGATAACCTTACAGTTAGGCAGCTGCAGTACTGCAGCAAGCAGTACTAGACACTACAGCTAAGTGTAAGCATCCTGCCTTAGGAATGATTCTGGCATTTCTTCAGTAATATCTAACAGTGCCAATTAGAGATACCACAAATTAGAAACACAGCTTGCACAGAAATGTTTTGTGTTCCTTAAGTGTTTAATTCAGTTCTATCCTAATACAAATCTACTCTAGCGTTTCCAGTTGAATTTTACTTAGTATTACTTTATGCTTATAGAATTGGAGTACTTTAAATATTTCTTAGCCACCTAGGGAGGAAGAAGTATCTCTCCTGCAGCAACAGAGCAGGTTCTCTAGCTGTGCTTTCCCCTGTCAGTGCCAGCCCTTCCCCTCAGAGCTGGCATGCAAGCATTGCAGATATCTCAAGCTTTCCTTAGCAAACAGGACTGGGACTTCTTGTGTAGTGTGCATGTTTGGGGGTAGGAAGGAGAAAAAAATTTTTTTCCTAAGTCTTTTTTTTGACAAGAGACTTAAGTAATGACTCAGGAAAAATGTGAGAGAATTTTCTGCTTCTTGCCTGCCTTAAGAGAACATCATTGTTGCCTGCAGCCCCGGAGTAACAGATGAGAAAAGGATTTATAACTGCCCTTCATGTACAGATTTAGGAACCTGGAATCCATTTTGTAAATGTTATGATACTCTTATCTTCCACTGTTTTGTGGAGTTAATGCAGTTTTGTGTACTTCTGTTACTCAAACACAGGGAGGAGGAGGGGAAGACTGTGCAGTGCTGCAGCTGCAATGTGGAGTAATCTGTGCCACAGGGGTAACAAGAGATGCCCCAAACACACAGCAGAAGGGACTTTTCTCTCCTTTGCCTAGGAGAGAGTAAAAGGGATGTTGCTCACACCCTGGGCACTGGACATGTTTGGGCAGCATCTCTTGAATATGCTTGCAGTGGTTCTATCTCCTTTCTGTGAGGCAGGTACTGGCTTCATGTAGGATTGGCCAAGAAAGCTCCCCAGAAAATAGAGGTTGGTACTTGCTTTACCACTTTGTGAGTAACTATAGCAGAAAGCTGATATGGCTTCCTTTCAGAACTCAGTCTCCTCAAGTAATACAGCCTGTTAGCTGTAAGTAGGAACAGCCTTTTTGTGTGAAGCTTTACAGTATAAAATAATCTTTGGCTTGATGTTCACCCTTGCTTTCCTCTTTTTATGCTTTGCACTTTGGTAAGGCAGATTTCCATTTGCTCAGCTGAAAAGTCTCCCAAACTGCACTTTTGCAGTCTGTTGTGAGCTAATAAGAGCAACCAGGGTCTTGCATTACCATAGTGCTTTTGTCTTGAGGTACTGCAGGGTACAGGGGGAATGATTACCAGGTACTGAGATAATGCCACCCTCAGACAGGGGGCATATGCACAGGTCTGAAGTGACTGTTTCAAGGGGTGTCAGAAAATCAGCAATGACATGGAACAAGGGGTCAATCCAGAATGCAGCTTGCTGGTGGCTGGGCTCACTGTTGCTTTCCTGTTTGTTAGATAAGTGGTGTGTCCTCAATGCTGCCATCTTCAATGCTTGTTGCTTCATTCCCAATCCCATGTACCCAGGATCTATCAGGCCTCCACTGGGACTCACTTTTCACTTATCTGAGAAAGCCATAAGTGAGATTTCAAGCTGAACCCAGATGGGGAAAAAGGCTTCTTCCAGTGAAAAAGGGGAAATGAGGGCAAAATGAAAATGCCATAGTGACTAAGTGATTGAACAAAATGAAGGTACTTCTGAGTACATGAAGGACTAATGTTAGTGGGAAAATTGAATTTCAAGATAGCATCCAGTTGTATTGCACCAGAATAAAAGGAAACTGAAGTGATGAACATAAATTGTTTAGTCATGATCAATAAAATAATCTTTAATTTCAACCCAGAGGTTTCATTTCAGCTCAGGTCTGTCGTGTTCCATGTTGGTAACTGGCTTGCTTTCTTGAAATTAAGGAAAGGACTAACCCTGTAACACTTGCCATTTTAGGGGTAAAGAAGAGGCTTTGACAGGGCTGGTCCCTTGGAGTTCCCAGAGCCCCATCCATGCTGACCTACTCCTTAAGTCTCAAAGGCTATGCAGCTCAGAAAGCAAGGAGGGCAGGGCCTAGGGGCTGAAGATTTGGTGCCTTTCTGCACACCCTGGTCGGTGGTTGGAATTGTCCATCCCCTTGTGAGGGATGTTTTGGTGTCTTTTAAGGACTGATGTTCACATTGCAGTTCTCAGATGGAGGAGGTTGGGTGAGGTGTGTCCTGACTGAAAGCTGGGGAAGGGGTTGGAGAGAGCTGGCTGATTGACCAGATGTAGCTGGGGAAATGGTGTTTGCCTGAAATCAGTACATGTTGCTGTATATTTTGGTGAGAACTGAGCAGCCTAGGGGCTGAATTCAGTAAGGCATGGATTGCCTGTGTAGATAGATTTAAGCAGTGCAGACTGTAAAAGCACCTGAGCTGTAAGTGCAAGTCACGTAATTCAGATGCTATTTAAAATCTTCTTTCAAGAGACCCTGCTGAGTGTTTATTCCCATCACTGAGTGTGTGAGTACATTTTCAACTCTGTCACTGCACACTTAGCTCCTTTGTGCTTTGCCTTCCTGAAAACAACTGCAAGCACTTTTCATTGAGCTGCTTTGCTTAGATCTTATTGAAGGACAGCACAAATCCCAATCAGCTTAGAGCCCACCAGGTGTCCAAGGCTCTCCCCTGTGCCAGCCAGCTTGTCCCACTGCAGGGGAGAGCTCCAGTATTTCATACAGCTACAGTCCAGCCCCTCACAAGACTGGAGGTGTGCAACAGCTGTGAGTGCTGGGAAAACAGCTATAAACTGGTTACAGTTTGAAACAGCAAATATATTAGCCAAGGAGTGGGGGAAGAAAAGGGAGAGCGTAACATTAGATTTTCTATGCATTTTTGACTGTGTAAGGAGTCAGTTACAACTTTATAGTTTTGCAAGGAAATTTATGCTGCTTCAGAAAACTTGGCCACAAGGCAACAGGGTCTACCAGTCTCACAACTCAAAATCCCTTTTTGGCTCTTGGACAGATTTTGCAGATGTTGCTTGTGTGCTTAGACATTGCTTCTGCTAAGCAATTCAATGAGGGAATAGTATCCTCCTGCCCAAAATTGACGTGCTGCCCTTCCAAGAGGGGGAGCTATGCTAGTCACCAGTTCTGGGGTTTTTCATGTAGAATGCTTAAGGGAAAATAATCCCAAACAAAATCCATGAGGTAAGATGCATTTTATTTATACTCACTAGTTGGAATCATGTCAAGGGTGAACAGCTCTCAAGTTTTTGTGGGGATTTTAATGCTGAGATACAAAGCATATGGTGCTACTAGAGCCCTGTTCAACACCTCAAGCAAGCCTGTGTCCCGGGGAGTGTTTCCCCAGGAGGAAGGAGCCATTATTTCAGGGAGCATGGCCAGCTCAGTGCTTCTGCAACAGCAGGTTCATTTCCCCTGTGATAACTCAGAACTGGGCTTTTCACATCATCAAGTAGTAGAAAGTGATTTTTATCTGCATTTCTACAGCTGACTTGTCAAGAGATGTTACAGTTAAGCTCACACACATCAATGCTTTTGACAAAGTTATGTCCCATTATTGATAAAGTGTGGGATTGACTTTAGTGAGTTGAAAAATCATGCAGATGATGCAGTGTATATCTCTATTTTCCTCACTTTTAAATTCAAGACAGAGCAGTGAGATGTTACCATATCTCCTTTTGACAGATTTTTGATGCATTGATTGCTTTATAATTTCTTATTCTGTTTATTGGTTTATAAAATTTCCAGTTCCTCAGTTTGCTTTGTGACTATTGTTAAAATCAGAAGGTTCAAAAAAACACCTGGAGACAAGCAGATCGGGTTGTGGGTCTTAATCATTCTGGGGACTCTAAGTAAACATATTACATGTTTACTGCTTCACTGACAAAACTTGATTGCCTATGATCTTAAATTTTCTTCTGAGTTTATTACATGCCCTGATATCCTGCAGAAAATTTAAGCATCTGGAGAAAAAAAAAATATCCCTCTTCTCTTTTACTCTGAATTTGCAAAAAAAAAAAAAAAAAAAAAAAAACAACTTTTTCAGACCAAAAAAANAAACCAACAACTGTTTCAGAGCCAAAAAGAAATAAAAAGTATGTAGCAGGTGGTCCCATGCATGTACATCTAGTTGCAATCTTAACAGTCTGCAAGCCAGCTACCAATAGTGAGGAGTGAGATCATCATTTGGGCAGAGCAGGGGAGCACAGACAATGGGAAAGTGAGAGAAATGGTTTTGGCTCAGGAAATTAGTATCTTTATAGAGGAGAGAAATGAGTGTAACTGAGAGCAGTGAGTTGTGATATCCTTTTGGTTTTGAAATGTTGTCCTCTTGACTCTTGGCTGTCTAGAGAAACTGGCTGTAGGTGCCAGAAATGGTGGGGAAATGATTGCATGTGTGGTTCATGGGTCAGGGTGAGTAACCCTGATGGACCCTGTCAGGTGAGGCTCACATGGAGCAGTTGCACCTCTGCTGCTGGGCCTCCTTTCACACTTCTGTGTGTGTCTGCTCACAGCTGTGCTTTGAAGGGTCAGACAGTGAACAGCCCTTTTCATTTCCTCCTACAGGAGCTTTCTCCAAGCACTGAGTTCTTACGGTGTGGGTCTCAAGTGCTCTAGTGAAAATAACGTTCAGGATGGATGGAAGGACTACTGTGGGTAACTCTGGAGTCACAATTGCTAAGCTGGGTCAAAGGGAGCGTGGCAGATATTTGGCATGTGATTCTCTTCTCAGCTGTGCAGTGAAAGTCTGAAGTCAGCAGGATTACACAGAGGTGCAGCCAGCCTGACTGAGTGGAGGGAGCATGAACCCATTCCCAGCTGCTTTCTCTCCAGAGGTCTGATGGTGATTTATTTTAATGCTGTTTTTCACTGACATCCCCCACAAGGTGTAATTCATTTGCATTTTCTGTGCTCAATCTTCCATCTTAGTGTCAACAGTTCACTGATAGTAATCCTCAGTTAATTCCTTCTTTTAATGCTATCTTGCTGTACAGATAAACCATAAAGGATTTCTTTGCCTGAAGGACATGTGCTACTAACTTAAACTGGTTTAGGAAATGCTTTTCAAGAATTTCACTGGGCAGCACACTGAAGGCAGTTTGAAAAAATATTTAAAATTAAAGCATTCAGTATAATAGCAGAAACCCAAGAGTGCTTTTTTCCTTTGTCTGGAACTCCTTTCAGTGGGTGAAATGTACTGCATAGTACCAATAAGATCATGTACCTCTGAAACCATCCTTGAAGAGCTTCTATCAGTGTGTCATAGCAGCTCCCTGTTGCCAGGGCAATACTTCAAAAACCAGAAGAAAAATCTACAAGCCTGTGGCTTATTTTGCAAGTTTCCGTTAGAAAATTTAATTAAGCTCAGGGTCAAGTAAGGTTCCTCACAACTAAGGGGCTTTGATTTTAGATCTAATCACAAGCAGAAGAGATTTGAGTTATATTCCTAGAGGAGGGCGAATTGTTGACAGGTGAAGTTGGGCTGTTGTTGATGACTGTCTGAAAGAGCTGATCTTTGAATGGACAAGGTGGGCAAATATCTGGGGGGCTGGAAGCTCCTCTGGCCTTATTGCCACTTGAACTGCTTTTGGACTTAATGCTCTTAAAGGTCTTTTCCATTGAAATCATTTGTCCATTCAATGAATCAAAATCTTCATTGCTTTAGGAAAGTTGCTCAGCAGTAAATTGGCAAGTATAATATTTTAATTAGTCAAGATCAGTTTTTCTTCCCAATTTCCACTGATCACAGTAAATAGCAATTAAGAGCAAACAGCACAGAGTGAGGGTGCTGCTGCCATGGAGCTCAGTATTTGGAATAATCAAAGCCAGAATACTGGGCTTATTAGTGCCTGGGCCATTTGCTGGCCTGCAGTTTGCTGAAGAGTTGTGCTTAATTAAAAGCAGCAGGGACAAGCTGATGACATTTTGATCCTGGCCCTACTGTCTGAGAGTGCTGATGAGGCAGACACTGCTGTGGCACAGAGTGGAGGAGCAATCTCTGTCTGGAGGCCAGAGGTGGGATTTTCTCTGTGAAACAGCAGCTTTCAGGTGTGTTTTGCCCCAGAGACACAAGAGGGGCTGGTCCCTGCCCTCAGCTGATTATCTGCCTAATAAATTAATGTCAGGGATAGAAAAAGACTGCTGTCCAGGAAGTTTATAATTTATTCATGTAGGAGGAAAATACAGAACTGCTGGATCACCTGTCTGGTTTCACACTCAGCTCTGAGGATGGTGCTGTCCATCATGAAGGAAGAGCTGTGATTCCCACAGCAATGGCCTGGAAAAAGTATCCTCCCCTCATGTCCCTCCTTTCTTCTCACTGACCTGTCTATGCAGCTCCTTGTAAGACTGGTGCTACCAGAAGAATTTTCCAGCACTTTCATTGTATTTGTTGTTTTGATTGAGACAAAGTCACAGTTAAAGATACTTGTAAGTGCCAGGAACCAGAGAAAAGGATCTTCTACTTTACACGCTTGTGTAGCAAAAAACCCCGCAAGTGTCTTAACACCTGAGTATTGGGGTCTGCTTTTGGGTGTGTGAAGCCTCAAGTGAAACATGCACTTCAAGTGAATTGCAGCCTGTTTTAAGCATTTGGGGTGGAGGAGGTTCCCAGAACACAAGTGCCATGTGTTCCATGTTGCCTGCTCCAGCAGGAGCTTGCTGGCCCTGGGGAGTGAGTGAGAGGGAGGCTGAGGCAGGATTCAAACTTGAGGCTTGCCTCAGGGAATGAAAGGATGAGGAAGCCAAACAATAATGGGTTTAATTTTGTCCTCCCCACTTAAGTGAAGCTCCACACCATGAAACAATTTTTACCAAGTGCTGGAGAATCTGTTACAACCACATGAGCCTATTTCTGCTTTTCCAGTGGGAATATGTGTGACAGCAACAACTGCAAATTATTTTTCTTTCTACAGTAGTATCTGACCATATGTTTAAATTCTGTGTTTGGTAGCAGTGGTTAAACAGTTTTTCTCCTGCCTATGGATTCCTGAGTTGGAAGGAATTTTGTCAAGGAAAATCCTTGCATTTCTGCCACTCTTCTTGCTTGCTGCTGTGACCCATTGTTGTTCTCCAAGCACTTTTAACTGAATTTCCTCTACATCTCTGGTTGTAAACCATTAATAGCAGATGTTTAACATGGGAGTGTTCTGGGGTGTGATCCACAACATGCCCTAGAGCTGCTGCTTTATCCCAGGATATCATTATAGTATCCTGTGACTTTTCTTCTGATTTTCCTTTTAATGAAATTTCAGAGCATTCATTTCCTCATAGTAACAAAACTGTCAGTGTCTGTTTCTACCCTTTCTGCTCCCAAAGACCAAAACCAGCACCTCCACAAAATCCTGAGCCTTTTCCCAGAGCTGCCTGAAGTCTGCAGGGCCCTTTACATTGATTCCTGGAATCAGATTCCTCTTACCAATGTCAGGCTCATTAATGGATTTTCCCCCCACCATTGATAGTCCAAGGGATCACCTGTATGAAGCTTTGCAGGGTGAGGCCCATAGCAGGCCCTGTTTTGTAAATGGAAAGTAAAAGTGGAAAGCTCTCTCATTTCTGAAAATATTCCTGCAGAAACACAAGCTAGGGGACAGAAACCCACAGTCTAGAAATGTGGAAATTTTAGGGAAAGAACTGTCCTTTTGTACACAGAAATGCTGAGGGCAGACTAGGGGTGAAGAGTCTGGCTTTGAGCTTTGCGTTGAAGGTTGAACTTCAGGGTACCAAAAGCAACATCTCTTTCTTAATGAGATGCTGCTGGTTAGTGAAACTACTCTCAAATGTATTCCACTTAAAGGTACAACTCTCACGACTGCATGTCCTACCCATCAAGATATTGTGGTCAATTCCACCAGTGTGCTGTGCCACCTTCAGGTAGAAGAAATGTTCAACTAAATTTTACTTTCCGTAGGAAAAAAAAAATTACTCTTCAGTTACTGTGAGCTTTCTTTTTTAATATTTAATTTGCAATGAGTTGGTAAAGCTGCCTGGAGTAAGACAGGAATGCTAAGCAGGAATATTTCCCAGCAAAATCTGAAGTCAAAGTGTAGATGAAAGCTGCTATAAACAACTAGAGATTGACTGTGTATCATCTGGAGGTTGCTGTTCTCTGTGTACTTTACACACCCTTCCATGAGCAGCATTAGGATCCCTCTCTGAGGCAGCTCCTGCAGCAGAATTCCCCAAGCTGGTTTTCCATCTGCCTCCTGCTGGGCATGGGGCTGTGGCCAGGGCAGGAGCAGAGTTGCACACACAGCTGCTTGGAGCTGGGCTGTGCTTGTGGGCTCTCCCAAGGCAGCAGTGTGACTGCATGGCCTGCAGGCAGCTGCACTTGCTGTTAGGGCAGGACTGAGAAACTCTCCTCCTGCAGTGACATCTCAGCCCTTGTAGCTCGCGGCATGGGAAGTGATGTTTGCCAACTCACCTGTTTTGGAAGTGTTAAACACTCCCAGTCAAGATCCAGCATGTTTTGATGAGGTGAATTATCCTTTTTGAAATGTCCTTGGCTTGCTGCCGTGTTCCTTCTCCTGAGCCTTGTGTGTACCAGCAGGTTGCTGCTTCAACACAGACACGTCATAGGTGCCTTTAAGCTTCATACATACTGTCTGTGCAGGACACACTGCAGCCAGCCAGGAAGTCCTGAGAACATGGATTTCAGGGGCATTACAGAGAGATCCTTCCTCTGTTTTTCAGTTTAAGCTTGCTTTGGAACTGTGCTCTTTGGAGAAGGACACCTGTGGGTGTGACTGGACAGGGAGGAAGGTTATTAAGAACTGCTTGTTTAATAAAACCTGCCAATGTTTTGCAGTGCCTACATCAACCCTGCCATACTTTTGGAAATCACTGTCATCTTTTACAAGTTTCTGCATGACTGAAAGAGTATTATATGGCACAGTTGTAGAGGAAACCCTCAATATTACTTGTGCACATTGTGGGGCACACCATGTGGTGTCTAACTTGACAGCTTTAGCCTTGTGTCTTGGAGGAAGATGGCAAACAGGGAAATCCTCCGAGTTATTCTTCCAGTGAATAACTACTGACATTGTAATACCTGATTAATGTGCTAATGGTAGATAATTATCCATTTGCTGACTCACATAGCCTCCCTTTGAGGCATGAAATGATGTCTAAAATGATAAAACAGCATGTAGATCCATAGCTTTTCTCTACTTTGAGTCTTTGAAATGGATGTAAAAAATACATTCTTTGCATGGACAAACACAGGTTTAGTTTCCTAATACACAGTCCTGGCATTGTGTTGTTCTTTTCCTCTTTAACCAGTAAAGATTATTAAATAAATAATCTTTACTGATTTTAAAGTTTGTGGAGACTTTTTTGGTTTGTTTCTTTTTACAAAGGCTCATTTTTATTTGAAAACAAAAATATTTTTAGCTTCTGTCTTTCATATTTAAATTTACTTTGAGCACAAAGAAGATGGAGAGAATAGTTTTCCTCTCAGTATGTGAGATTCACCTTGCAGGTGTCATTGTAACTTTATGTGGAATGAATTAATGTAAGTTACATGAGAATGACCATCAAATTAGACTACATTAGGCATGGGACCAAACTGCAGAAAATATCCTTCTGTTGAGGCTGCTAGAATAGAGCTGGTTGCATGAAGTGTTTATTTATGCTTTTGTGTCAAAGCAGGAAATCTGAATTGAATGTAGCTGAGGAGCAGCTGAGGACACTGTGTGTGCCTAAATTGAATAAAAGGAGGCTGAGGGGTGCCCCAGTTGCTCTCCACAGCTTCCTGCTGAGGGGAGGCAGAGAGGGAGGGGCTGAGCTCTTCTCCTGGGATCCAGTGACTGGAGGTGTGGCATTGATTGGGCGCTGGCTCAGGATGGCTTCAGGCTGCATGTCAGGAAGCATTTCTTTGCCGAGAGGGTGGTCAGACACTGGCACAGGCTCTCTAGACAGGTGGTCAATGCCCCAAGCCTGTCAATGGTTTAAGGACAAGGCCCTTAATAACATGCTTTTAACTTTTGAGGAGCCCTGGATTGATCTGGCAGTTGGACTTAGATGTAGGTCCCTTTCAACTGAAGTAGTCTGATCTATAAATTATGAAGTTGTTCTGCCTGATTTAATTTCTGTTTTTACTCTGAGGAAAATACTAGTGTTAATTCTCACATTTCATTAATGGGGATGTATCCTGCTATAAACCACAGCACAGTAACCCTGCAAAGCCGTGACATAAGGAGCTCCTGTCAATGGTTTAACTCCACATCTCTGTGAGAAGACTTAATCAGTTTGGTGGACTTTTTTTCCTGAGAATCCTAAAAGGCATTACCTGTCTGTGGGGAGAGGCCTGCCCTGAAACTGAGCTGTTTGGCACTGTGACAAATTAATCTTCCACAACAGAAGAGTGACCTGAACAAGACAGTCATGGGGCAGTTCTACTTTCACCAGATTGCAGAATCCTAGAAAGAAACACCGAGTCTGTAATACAGAGCTGCAACTGTGGGAAATGTCATGGGAATTTTTAGGTTTTCATCATGTTCAGCCCCATAAGATTTAAATGAAACATCCACTAACAAGGTAGTTTATCCAGCAGTCCCTTGGATATGTGTTCCTTCTGTCTTGCTGCAAGGTTTCATCCTGCCTCTGCTGCTGCCATGGCTTCAAGAATGTGAATTAAAGGCACTTGCAGAGTATTCTATGGAATGTAAATCTCTTAGAAGAAATGCAATTTCCATTCTTTGTGTCTGCATCTGCATGACTTGGCTGTGACTTATGGCTGGCCTCTCAGTGAGCATACATCCAGCAACACAATTACCTTCCTGACTGGACATCCTTTAGCTCTATTGGCATTATGAATTCCCTGGAGGAAGATCAGACACTTTCAGGCCTCAGGATGGTGGCCATCCACAGGGGTACCAGCAGCCTCTTTTGGAGTACCTGAGCCCTTTGAAGTTTAAGATTAATCTCTGGAAGTCACTGAAATAGCACACTGAAAGGCAGCAGTTGGCCAAGCCTTGGCTGAGAGTCACATGTGCCTTCAAAGTTGGAGCTGTGTAACACAGCTCAAAAATCCCTGTACTTTTTTCCCAGAAGCATGCAGTCTTCCTGCCTATTGTAATTTTTTAAATTAAATAATCTCACTTTCTTTTGTCGTCTTCTCTCAAACTAGTTCTAGTCTTCTTTAAGATCCTTTCCATCAGCCTAAACCCTAGGCTTTCCATACCTAAACTGCCCAGGCTCTCTAGTAAACCCTCTGGTCCTGGGAAATCTGCTCTACTTTGCTGTCAAATTTTTATTTTGGTTACCTGTCTGTAGAAACTTGCTTTTTTTGGAAACTGCCTGACTGGAATGAGGAACAGCATACCTTTCTTGGATTTTTGCATGGCAATTCTCAGCTTCTCATGACAGGACTGTGTAATATGCTATCAAGAATGAATTCTTCAGTTCATACCTTTAGAATTTTACAGTTACACTGCTATGACACAAGGTACCTGAGATACTTGGCATAAAGTCCCCGAGTGCCTGAAGGGCCCTGCAGCTCCTGAGCTCTTGCTGCCAGCCCTTGGGCATCTGTTCATTCATTTGTTCATTTAAAGGAGCATGGATATTTCTTGTAAAGCTATGCAGAACCTTGTCTTTGCTGATGAGATAAGATATAAACTAGTCTGTGAGACAAAAAAAGAAAGGTCAGGTTGGCAGATTAGTTTTGCTGACCTCTGTTACTACTTTGTATTACTATGAAAGTAATACAGAATGATTTGGCCATTGATTTAGGCCAGAAACAGTGAGCAGTCTGCTAAGAGATATCTTTGACATTTGTCAAAGTGACAGGAAGGAATTAATGTGCTATACAATGTGCTATATTTGTTCATGATACCAGTCTCTAACAAAAGAATATGCTCAGTACCTCTCAGTTGATTGAAGCCTTCTTTAGGAAGCTACAGCTGAGTTACTGCTGCATTCTTTATTTTCCTAAAGCTGAATTGGGTTGTCTATTCTCAAAAAAAGCTTGTGGAAATGTTGAATATTTTAGGTAATATAATGCACAGCCATTGCTGTTGCTTTAAGAATGGTGAGCTGTTATGTGCTGTCTCATCCAGGACTGGCATTCACATCTCCCTTTGACAGCAGAACTAGAAGTTGTTTTGTTTTTATCTTTCCAGTCATTTTGGCAGGGCAGGGAGTGTTTTCCCCTCCCCTGGTGCACATCCTCCCAGCGCTGTCAGCTCCTGCAGCTCTCCCGGCTCTCTATGCCCTGTAAAGCACGGACAGGGCTCTCCTGGTAGTTGCAGGCCCTGGAACCACTCAGCTCGGAGCATGCTTTGGGTTGCCATGTGTTGCCCGGAGCTCCCCGCCCTCCCGCACAGGCGGGGCCGGCAGGGGCCGCCCGGGACCCGCGGCCGGAGGGGGACGGGGCGCGGGGCCTTTCCCGAGCCCCTGTGCCCGTGGGGTCCCAAGGGCACGCGATAAATAACATCAGTGCCTCCTGTGCTGCTGGGACAGTGCATCTTTTGAAAGCCCTGCCCACATCCCAGGGTTTCACCTGTATTGGTACAGGGGTTGTAATAAAGACTTGCCACGAATTATATCTGGCTTAAAAGTGGATTATTGTAGGCACATCTTTTGTAGCAACAGGAAGCCTTGTTGGCAGCATGTTTTAATTATGCTCCGAAGCTAATCAAGGAAGGAGCATCTGTTCTGAACACAGGAAGCTACATATACACGTTCGAGTGCCTATTTCCACGGGGCAGGTACAAGTGCTTAAGTGTTGCTGAACTCCCAGCACGTGAGCAATCTGTTAAATGTCTGTAAAGTGCAGACTTTCATAGGAAGGGGAGGGTCCAGCGCCCAGTCTAAGGCACCTGCTTCCTCTCTACAGTCACTGGAGGGAGACAGGCAACTGTGAGCACGAGACTCTGATCACCTCTGGAAAAGCCCGAACTCTTTTTCCCGACGGTAGAGGAAGAGTAAAGAGACAAGAGAAATCACGTACCTGTAACAGGGTCGCTATTTTATTTCATCACTGCCTCATGCTGAGAGCTTAGGACACCTGAGGCTGGTAGCCATGATTGCTGTGTATGAACAATTACTGTAATCTGTTACTGAAGGCAATAAAGTTCCCACTAAAAAGCGCCATTTCCTTAATTTCTCTCCATGTTTGGGGTTAAATTTTTCTTTGGTATTAAAGGTCAAGGTGCATATATTGGAACAAACTCACTTACTCTTTGAAAACTACATGGTATGTAATGCATGATGCATAGTATGGTATTGCCTGGTTTGAATAGATAACAGCTCTAAGGTGCACATGTTGCTTCCAACAGAGAGCATCTCAAGGTCTCCACTCCTCACTACGCTGCTGTAAAGTCCCCTTGGCTGGAGGAAGCACTAACCCTCTCCAGAAGCCTCAGAATTAGATTGGGGATTATTTGAAGCACACCCAGCTCAAATAAGTTCATCGAAGTGAACTACACGAGCTCCTACAACTGAAATGTCACTGGGATATTTGAGGTGTCCTGACCGTTTTTACAAAGCACGGCAGAAAGAATTTTCTCAGATTTTAATCACTAGAAGGTTGTTATGCAAATGAAGCTTCACTGCTACAAAACAAACAGGAGACAGGCAGGGCTTACACCCAGAACACGTGTGTACCCAGCTAAATCTTTCAGCAGGTTCAAAATGTTCCCTGTCCCTGTTGCCCACGGGATTTGTTTTCTCTGAGCACATCTTGCCTATTTCAAGCGCTCAGTAAACGTGCACTGTAGCTCTTCAGCGGAAACGGGAGGAAGAATATTATTTGTATACTTGGCTTCAAATGAGTATTTAGCCGACCAGTTTGGCAGGCCTTCCTGTCTTTGCATTAAATAAATATTCTTATTTGCATCTTGCAGAATAATTACAGAGTTTGCAGAGGTCCAGGCTCTGCTGTGTTGGTGAGGAAGTTCATGGATCGCACCTGCCTTTGTGCAGAGTCTGTGAAGCGTCACGCGTGCCTGGGTTTTTGACGTGCCGCTTTTCAAGGTGATTTGCCAAAGTATTTTGTGCCTTGTCTTTCTCCTCACTCCATCTGCATTCCCGTTTCTGTTGTGCTCAGTAGCAGCGATAAGAACTCTGTGTCAGGGCTCCGTCGTCTCCGGTTCTTTGTGAGTAACGAGGGGGTGGACACAAATTCAGATGTAGAAGGGCAGCAAAGTTCTTTACAAATGAGCTTGAAAACCGCAATCCCCACTTCCTACTGCTCGAACGCTGGAAAGCTGCCAGGATCTCCAGAACATAATTCCCAAGACAATGTTGCTTTTGTCCTGGGTTTGTTAGTTATCTCAAAACACCTCGGGACGCCTCCGTAAGCAGATATTAATCAAAAAGAAACTGGACGCAGGGGAAGGACAAGGGGCAGCCCCGTCCCCCCCGCGCTCGCAGGCGAGCGCCAAGCGCCGGGAGCATCTGCTGCTCTGTGGGGGCGAGAGGAGACGGCCGGAAAGCGCTTTCCCGTGAGAGGCCCCTTCTGCAAGTCCCTCCCCGCTGCTCCGGGCACGGCCCCGGTGCCCGGCAGAGCGTCCTGCAGGGCAGCTCTCCCCCTCCTCTCCGCCCCAGAGCAGCGCCCGCCCCTTCCCCGGCCGGGAGGCGCCAACGCGGCTACAAAAGGGCCGGCCCGGGGAGCGCTGCGCTGTCTGTCCCGCTCGGAGCTGCCGAGACCCGGCCCGGGGAGCGCTGCGCTGTCTGTCCCGCTCGGAGCTGCCGAGACCCGGCCCGGGGAGCAGCGAGCCGGGGCTGCTGAAAGAGCGAGGCTTGCGCTTGTCAAGGTACGTCCTCTGCTAAGGGAAAACACGGTAGGGATTATGCGAGAGGGACGTTTTCCTCTAGTGAGAAAACTCGATGCTGTTTTCTCTCTTTAGTGGTTTCGTTCCGTTCTTACGCTATTTGACTTTAAAGGTAGCGTGCTGGGCAGGGGCTGCTTTGAATGCGAGGATTGAATGGGCTTGTGCTAGTCCTGCCTTGAATGGCTCCCTCCGTGCCTTGCTCGGCTCTAATGTGTCCAAGAAGGATGTTCATGTACTTTTTCCTCTCTGTGTGTCTGCAGGTGGATTTCACCTTCAAACTTTTCCCCTTTGAGGATCTCCTGCCCAGCTACAGTGATGTGGTTCTTGGAAAAGATCAGAGCGTCACATGAAAATGGAAACTTCCCCAGCTCTTCCTTCTTGGGACTGCCACAAGGCCCAAATCTGCCAGAAAAAGCCCGACTGAGAGCTGCTGCTTTTCCAAATGTGATCACTCCTGATAGAATCCCTGAATTCTGCATTCCCCCCAGGCTGACCAGCTCTGGCTCCATTAAAGGCAGTGGCTTCCACCAGGATCACAGTTCAGTGGATGCAGCTGTTAATTCTGATTACAGCCCCAGCTCTTTCCCACATCTCATTCAGGTGGAAAGTGTTGAAGAGGAGATCGCAGCCCTGGAGGAAGAAAGCACCAATGCAGACCCACAGTCCCAAGCAGCACTCTCCCTGCCTCACTTTCCCAGAGCCCCCACTTCCTATGGCTTCTGCACTTTGCTGGAGAGTCCCCACACCAGGAGAAAGGAGTCCATCTTCCACGGTGATCCACGTGCTGCTCTGCCCAGCCTGAAGCTGTCTCGATCCAGAGCTAACACCTTCAGTGGCAAAGGGAGCGTGTCCAACCCCATTGCCATCAGCTTTGCCTCCGTGAGACTGCCGCCCAAGCACCTGTCTCTGCACAGGCAAGGTGCCTGTGACAGCGACACTGCCTCCTCCAGCGACTCCTCTCCTTTCAGTTCTCCTCTTCTCAGCAGGTCACCTCCCAGACCCTGCTCCCTGATCAAGGCACAGAGTCAGGAGGGGTTGCTCTGCAGAGCGCTGAGAGACAAGAGCAAACACAGTATGCCCAGGAACAATTCTCTCTCTACAGAGGAAAGCAGCTCCACTGATAACAGCCCCAGTGCCACCAGGAGAGCCTCCGAGGGGCTGCTCGGCATGCGGAGCTTTAACTCCTCCTGTTCTCCCATGTTCCCCGTGGAGCTGAGCTGCAGTCGGGAGAGGCTGCTGGGAGAGAGTACCGTGGTCATGGACAAGGGAGGCGTGCTGAGGCTGTCAGCTGAATACTGCTCAGAGAACGAACGGCTGCGGATCCGCCTGATCAGTGCAGAGGGTTTGTATGATGATTCTGTGGAGCCCAAAAACATCAACTGCTGTATCTCCTTCTCCCTGGTGCCAGGGAAAACACAGAAGCAGAGAAGCACAGTTATAAAGAGAAGCAGAAATCCCATCTTCAATGAGGACTTCTTTTTTGATGGCATTGCGGAAGAAGAGCTGTACAGCCTCTCTGTCAGGATGAAAGCAACAAATAAAGGGTGCAATATGAAACGGGATTATACCTTAGGAGAACGGGAATTGTCTTTAATGAGTATGTTGTCAGTGTAGTGCTTCAAATACTCAAAGAAATTGTCTTCTGGAAGTTTTCTACTAAATAAAGTTTTAGGTTGACTTTTATGTTGTTGGATTTTTTTTAAGAATACTTAAAAACACTGCCTTGCTTGGTGTTACTGTCATGTTCTTGTGCCTTGTTTTGCTGTTTAACACTTCAAACACTGAGATATTAGATGTTAAAAGGTGGCTGTAGAGCAGATCTCTCTCTGTCCCTAGAGTAGGACAGCAAAGAGAAGGGCTAGTTTGCCTTTAGATGAAGGATTAGCCTGTTACCAAGTCAAGGCTGTTCTTGTTTATGGCTTTCAGGCCATAAACTTCAGGTGGATTCAGGTGGAAATGTTTTTCACTCTTGCTGGCCCCTAAGTGGTAACGGTCTGAGCACACAGTACACGCTGAACCCTACTGCAGCTCCTTGGTACAACATCGGTTCAATGGGCCATTTTGACAGTGCTCACATTTGCACAAACTAACGTTTTAATGAGCCCTGCATTCGGAGGGAGAACGAGGTCTTTTACAACAGGTGCTTTTGGATCCCCAAAGCCGGTGTAAGTCGGTGTTGAGGATAACAAGATCAGCTTCTGAGCAGCAGCTAAAAGCCACTGAAGGCAGGGCTGTCTGTACACAGCCCTGCAGTATAAACACTTGACCAGCCTGGGTGAGGTTGCAGCACGGTCAGCATCTTCTTTCAGCTTCCCTTTCCACGGTCGGTTTCACAGCCCACAGAACCAAGTTGCCAGGTAATTGCCTTTTGATCAGGAATGTATCGGAGAGCTGCAGCCCTCTGCCATTCGGCTGTTGAATCCTTGCTGAAGCAGATAAGGTGTCAGTGCAGCAAGGGCAAAGGACAGTGTGGGATCTCGGCAATGAATTCCTGCTTCTGCTAATGACTCGATGCATACCTTGCTCAGGTCCTTGTATACAATTAGTGTAATCAGTCTGTCCTGTCACCACGTGGTGAGTGGCTGAAGCACTTGCTTGGGTGCAGGGGAAACACAAAGGTGCAGAACTCCTGCGTGCTTGAGACAATTTTTTTTTAAAGTTAGGTTTACCTGGGGCTGGGTACCATGGATAAATTAGTGGGAGGAGGCAAAAGTGTCTTGAAAGTCTGGGTCTGTTGCTGCCTCCCTTGATTAAGTTGCAGGGTTCCTTAGGTGAAGGTAGATAAGCCTTAATGGAGGAACAATCCATGCAGGCAAGGGGCAGAGAAAACAAAGGTTTACTTTTGTGTTGCCTTTGAGGCTGTAGAAATAAGGCCTTGCTAGTGCCCAAATACCCATCTTAAAAGCTATTTCACAAAGTTTTTAGCAGAATCTCCCTCTGGCCTATTCTGGCAAGAGTCTAGTTGTCTGCAAATCATGGGACTGCTCACAGGGAGACTGGTATTCCTCAGCCAATGAATAATTTGATTCAGTTTCAGACAGAAATACTCCAGGAAGGATAGCAGAAAATTCCTTGTGATAGCAGAAAAAGCCCAAAGGATGTTAACTGTGACCACAAGTGCTCAGAAATGCCTACTGCTAATCCTTGATCCAACTCACATGGGAAGCTTCTAAAAAAAGAATCCTTGTATGAAGGACAACTCACACAGGTGAACGGCTGTGTGTTTTCCCAGAAGCCAACAGAAATAAAATGGAATAATAATCCCTTTGTGCTAAGGGAAGGAATGTACTGACACACTGCTTGGGTGGAGGTGATACACTGTCACTTTTTTCCTTGAATCTGGGCAAATTGACCATAAGGGAAAACTTAAAAGAAGTGGGGAGAAGTGAAATTTAAAAATGTGACTCCAAGGTAGAATCAATAATGTTGCAAAGATTAAAGCAATTTAATTAGATATTGCATGGGGTCTTCTGAGGGGAGGCAGAGGCTCCCTCTTCAGGCTTGTCACTCATCCATCATCACATTTTTAGTTCTTGGGGTTTAGGGTCTCTTCACAGCTATACTCACATGGAGAGATTGAGACAATACAGAACAGTTACAGGCCTCAGTGACACTGTGCTGGGTGTGTATGTCCCCTCTCTGCCCTGTGACCTGTGCCATGCCAGTGCTGCCCTGCAGGGACACACAGTGATGGGATGGGTTGAGGTGGGGAAGGGGCCTTTGGGGATTAGATCACCTGATCCCTGCTGGAAGCACAGTCAGCTCTGGCACGCTGCCCAGGACCATGTCTTGTCTTGGATTTATAGTGTCTCCAAGGATGGAGACTCCAAAATCTGCTTGGGAAACATAGCCCAGTGTTTTACCACCTTACCAGCAGAAAACATTGGAGCTTTTTTGTGCAAAAATGAAATTTCCTGTATTTCAATCTGTTCTCGTGGCCTCTTGTCCTGTCACTGGATACTGCTGAGTAAAGCCTGGCTCCAACCTCTCCACTCCCTCCCAGCAGAAATTCATACATATCAGTGAGATCTTCCCTGAGCCTTCTCTTCTGCAGCCCAATGGGCATACTGCAGTTACTGCCACAAAAGAAATGTGCATCTGAAATCTCATCTTTTATCAGGCAGGGAAGGAGTTAAATCCTTAAGAAAGTTCTCCCTTCCTGTCATAGGAAGATATGTTTCCAGCTGGGCTCATCTGGTCAAGTGTTTAAACAGGTGAAGGCCACCTCTTTGGCTGGGTGAAAGGAAGCTCAGCTGGTTTTAAGACTCTTTAAAAAATGATCTGTTTCTGAGAAAGCCGTCTCATGGAAGTTGGATGGTAGGCCTGCAAGTCACAGGGGGACAAAGCAAAGCAGTAGAAGACTTGCAGACCCAATTCAAAGGCAGAGTTTAAGCCTGGGAAGGACAGAGGGACTTTGCTTGCATTTCTCTGGTAAATAATTTAGCTTCAGATTTTTCTTGATAATTTTCTTCTCTAATATAAGAACTTTGAATTAAGTACCTATTCAGGTACATTAGACTACATTAGACATGACTGTAACACTAGATGGAAAACAGTGTTGGTGGGCTGCCCCCCATTTTAGTGAGTGGTGGTAATTAACAATGCAAATCCATAATACAATTTGAACACTGAATTTGCCTGACTGTCAGAGGGCATAGGACTTGTTTTCCTGTGCACTTAGAGGTGAGCTAAGCTGTAAGTAAGTGGTGAGCACCTCCAAGGCTGCCTCTGCTGCAGCTGCTTTCCGTAAGCGTCAGCCTTATTGGGGCAATTACGTAAAACACCTGCATAAGCAAACAAAAAGGCAACTGGATACTTCAGCCTGGAAAAACTCATGATGCCTCAATGCTTGTATTAGAGTCAGCAGCAAGAAGAAAATCAATCTCCTGGCGTTAGCAAACAGCTACTCAGAGTTAAGAAAAATTATCTTCGGAAGTTTTCAGAGCTTCTAAAAAGCCATGAAAATATGGGAGCATAAATGACTCTTCCAAGCAAAACTCCTATTAAAGTTAGGTTTACCAGCTGTATTCACTGGTGCTCAGTGGAAGATCACATCTCAATTTAAATTTAGAGAAACCTCAGACAATTGTTTGAGGAAAAGAAGGTCTTTGTGCCAAGATCCTGGACTCCTGTTCTACTAAGCAAATATTATTTGTTTCAGCTGCACTGGAAGTAATGTTTATGCTGGCAGTTTCAAATGCAGGTATTTCGAGCATGCCTCTTCAGTTCTGGAGAAATGTTACTGCAAAGCAAGGCTTATGTTTTTCTTTCCAGAAACCCACTCAGGTTATCTCAAAGACAATGTGAGTTGCAATATACTGGCATATGGTATGGTAAAATGCAATTCCTGTAACTGAGCTCCTTTTCAGGTAAAATTCAGAAATAAAAGCAAGGGAAGAAAATACATGTGACCTAAAAAGCCTAACAGGACACATTTGTAGACTGGGGATTAGGCAGCACAGTGTCTGCAGTATCAAATTCTGCTTATTGCATCACTTTTGCTAAGCTGCTCCCATTTCTCAGACTGCCTTTGGAGAGGCACTGCTGAACACAGCACCTCTGCTGCTTCTAAGTGCTTCATCTGAGAGGGCTTTTTGGGGAGGGTGGGACTTCTGCTCCTGGAGCTTGGCTTTTCAGTCAGCCATAGTGACTGTGGTGAAAGACTGAACATATGATGGGGCCTAATGGGAAAAAATTCTTCTATTTTTTAGTCTAGGTAGTAAATGCTGTAAGTCTTAGTTTCCTTAGAGAACTGATGGAAGAACAATTAGATAAAAGTATAAATCTGTGAAAAGCCTGTCTGTGGGTTGCCAAACTGGGGAAGTTGTCCTGGAGAAATATGTGTCAATGAGATTGCTCAGTGTGAGGACCTCTCTTGCTGGACTGCTAGGGAAGTCATGCCACAATCTGTGTGCTCACCAGGACATCCCATGCTCACCAGGCCCATCCCCTGCTCACCAGGCCCATCCCCTGCTCACCAGGCCCATCCCCTGCTCACCAGGACACCCCCTGCTCACCAGGACACCCCATGCTCACCAGGACACCCCATGATCACTGAGCCCACCCCCTGCTCNCCCTGCTCACCAGGCCCATCCCCTGCTCACCAGGACACTCCATGCTCACCAGGACACCCCCTGCTCACCAGGCCCACCCCCTGCTCACCAGGACACTCCCTGCTCACCAGGACACCCCCTGCTCACCAGCCCATCCCAGCTGTTGGCTGCTGGGTCATTGTCCTGTGTCTAGGCTGGAGCTCCAGCTTGCATGGGTGCCTGAATTGTGGGCTGTGATATTTGGCCAGGGTAGGAAAGGTCATGAGTCATATCTACTGATAGTTTTTTGCAGCAGGATTAAAACAAACAGTAGCCATACACTCCCAAAATGAATAGCATAATTAGATGTTATTTGTTTTTGAGTACAGCGTGCCCTGAACAAAAAAAGTGTGTAAGATTAATCTGCATATTTCAATGAATGGCATTTCAGTACAGACTTCATGCTGCTGACTGTCACTGAAATGTACTCTAATATTATTAATAGTGCCTTAGAAGCAAAGGCTGATGCTGAACCATGTGTCCTTGTAGCAGAGGTAAAACGAAGTTTTATGTTGTGGAGGGTCTGTGAACTAACCTGCTCTGCCCTGTTTGATGTAAAACACAGGAGTGATGTCCCAAAGCACATCTCAGCCTGGGCTGTGCTCGGTGTTATGCTGCCTGCAGAGTGGGGAAAGGGTCTGCATTCTTTGAGGATTTTGTGCTCCATTAGGATTGATAAGCAAATCATGTTTTGTGCTGCTGCATCTTTGCATTTAGGGTATCCTTTTGAGAGGAAAAGACCTTCCAGCAGTTCTTTGTTCCTGTCAGGAGCAGAAATAGCTACAGCCCAGGTTCCTGATAGCAGGTGACAGTAGGTACTGTCAGTACCTATTGACAGTAGGTGATAGCAGGAGGCAAGGTACTGGGAATTGAGCAGAGTCAATTGGATGAGAGGAAGGGTCCAACAAACAGGAGTGAATAGAATTCACAGCCCTTTTTGCTTAGATAACTACCACCAAACACCTCTGTCTTTTGGTTTTGTTATTCCTTCTGCTACTTTTCTCTTTCTGGCTATAAATATTCTAATGCTGCAAAATTAGCTATCCTGAGTGGTACAGTGAGAATCTGACCTTGTCAAGCATTGCATGTTCTAGATAGGAAAGAACTGAACAAGATTTTCCACTTTGCCTCTGTTCTGTTAAATCTAAATGATTTTTCTACTTACCTTTCTCAGTCTCTTCCGTGCAGGAAGTCAGGAAGCATCTGAAGGAGCACAAGGTGAAAGAAGGTAATCTGAAAACCTTGGAGTTGCTTGTTTTTAGTCTTCATTACATTGCTGTGATGAAGAAGCACTTACAGGGAAGCAGGTCACAGCCTGTCTGTTTAAACTTGCTGTGAATTAGAGGAGCTCACACAAGTTTAGTTTCCTGATGCTTGCTGTGGTTTTCATATGGCTGTCTCACCATGTTCCAGAGTTGCCTGGAAGGAAGAGCTGTTCCCTCTCTTAAGAGGTGAGAAAGACATTGAGAAATGTCACTCAGGTAAGAGGCTTATACTAAAGGTGCTCATTTGCAGAGGCAAAGGATGAGATGAAGTAGCTTAGGATGTCATTGTATGAATATTCAGGATCATTTCTATAAGCTCCTCATGAAAGGGCATAGCTCCAGAAGGTGAAACCCTTTAACTGGAATTTTTGTTCTGGTTTTGGTGGGGTGGGGTTTTTTTGTTTTGTCAAATCTTCCTGTGCTAACCACTGGCTGTTTCCAGTGAGCAATAAACCTGGATTTACCATACCAGTAAATATAAAAGCAGTAACAGACATTGTATTGAAATCCCAGAGCCAACTTCAGCTTGCCTCTGAGGTTTCTGTGATTTCACAGATTATTTTATTTGTGTATTTTTGATTCTAGAAGACACCCTAGTTGTAAGCATGTGCTGCTGGATCCTTTCTGACAGCCCAGTGCCCATAGCAGAGCTGCACCTGCCAGAATTGCTTTCTGTTGGAATCCCAACTGTTACATTTTGCAGCAGGCGTCGGGCATTGGGCACAGCTGCCTTTTGCAGTGCTGGATGCCAGAAGCTCAGCTGAGCTGGAGGCCCCAGCACTGCTCCTGCATGCACTTTAACAGCATGACAAAGCTTTGGTGTCAGACAGGCTCAGCAGGACCTGCTGCCCAGCCTGCAGGGACTGCTGTGCTGAACCTGACAGGAAAGATGCAGCTGAAGTCCAGGAGAAGAAGGATCACCCAGTAAAGCTTGTTAAAGGCAAATAGCTCATGCTGAGTGTTGGCAAAAGCAACGTCACAAATGGTGAAAAAGTGTCTGTAGTGGTAAATGCTGACTTTCACACCCCTAATTAGCTGCTGTCAAAGCTGATTCGAGGCAGTAATTCGGCTGTGCAGCGCTGGATCAGCTGGTCTGTGGGGGAAGCAGGAGAGTCAAACCTTCACAGATGATTTCTAATGCATAGGAAAAGCTGTGTAGAGCCCTAAGTGTTGTTTGTCTGCCACGTGCTCCACCAGTGATGGAGGATGGCTGGGTTGGGAGCAAGGGCATTGCCAATGGGATTCTGTAAAGGAAAATATCCACCCTTCTCCTCAGGAGGGTGATTAATCCTGTGCCCTGACAGAGGTTGCAGTGCACCAGATAAATAATTTTGTATTTTTAAGATAAAACTTCTGATTTCTGTTCAGAAAGGTTACAAAACCTATCCCACAGCTTTGTTGCTTATTAACCCAGCTGGTTTTTTAGCAGAATGTTTTGCTGGGCTATTTGCTCTGGTATAATCCAGTGGAATCTGAAACAAGACCATTAGTGTGAAAACGCTGGTGAGACTGGGAGCTATTCTTAACCCACTGGGAACATTGAACATTTTCCAAGTGTGCATAAATCCTAAGCACAAATCTAATTCAATAGTGTGTTTCCTAAGACTCGTCTTAACTAGATCTATTGGAAAGGAACAGACACATCTAGTAAATGTAGACAAAGAGGTATGGGAACCAGCTCGAATATTTCTGTATTGTTCTAAAAAAGCATGTGACTTTTTAAAGCCATCTGTTTTGAAGATATCTTGCTAGGAATTAGTGAGTTAAGGTTGCTTCAGGAATGGGACTGGGTGGAAGTTACGGTACAACAGACAGGCCCACCTGACAGGAATGATTTGTCACCCCTGGAAGTTTCTACATGGGCACAGAAGAGGAGCAGAACACTTGAGAATTGCACAAACATGAACAAAAACAAAGGGAGATTTAATCCATGGGACTTTTTAAAAGGTCAAAATGCAGCATGATCTCAGGGAAGTTACTGGAAAAAAACCTGATAAATTCAAAAGCCAAAATGCAGGGTAGGTCTGCCAGTATGGAACTAATCTGCTCCATTTATTTATATTTCCACTCACTGTTTGTGTTGTAAAGAAATACTATTTGAGGACTGAGTACCACTCACATTTCACTTTTGCTTGATAAGAACTTTTTTTTCTAAAGAAAAATAGTCCTTGTTATGGCTTTGGCAAAGGGAATCTCAGAATGTCATAAGTTCCAAGTTAAAAACTTCTAATACCTATGTGAGATGCACTGTCATCAGTATAACATGCAAGAGTTACAAAAATAAGCAAGACTTAAAACCTGGAAAGTATCTTGACAAAAATAATTTGGCAAGGCTGAAGTCTTGCTTCTTCAATAGATTACCAGTGCACAACACTGGGATTCAGTCATGATCCATTTCTTTGCTCATTACACCTAAATTAACAAGATTTTTGACTGCACAGGCTGCAGGACTAAAACATGCCAAATCGAAGGGTGAAAAGGTTTGCAGTATGTAATTCCAAATGCATCAACCAGACTGACAGCCGCTTAAAAGTGAAGACAGGAGTTAATGTTTTTCTGAGGAGTGACCCTGAACCCTGACTGCAAAACAATACACGAGATAAACATTTATGATCATACATGAGATACAGCAATGTCTGGAGAGAAGGTTTTGCCCAGAATACATCAGAAGAGCAAATTCTTTTTACCATGGTCTAGAATATACCAGGCCTATAGCTATCACCTATGTAACATTAAAAAACAAGGAGAAAAAAACCCTGAGTGAGCAGGAGTGAGTTAGTGGTAGCAGCAGTGGCAGTAAGATCTATATTTCTGTGTGTCATGTGAGGGGAACTTTACCCCCTTCTGCTTTCCATTGGTCCCTCTGATGCTGTGCAGCCTTCTCCACCTGCCTCACTGTGCCCTCCTCTTTATCCTTATTTTGTTGTGTGATGATTATGTGAGCAGGTGGACACCTCAGATGTGGGCTACCTGAGTAGTCTCAAACTGCCATTTGTGCATCAAGAGTTTGGAGGATAAATCCAGCTAAGTGACCTGAAAACTATGTTTTTTTCACCTATTATGTTGTACAGGTTATGAGGAATAAGAAAAAGTGAAAGCAGCACTTACATGCCATAGGTGTCCCTAAAAAAATGTAGGTATAATAACAGCAACAACAGAAATGTGGGTGTAGTGAAGGGAGGCCTGGATCCTGAAGCAAAACATGAAATATCCCCAAGTAAAACAGGGCCAACAATTTTATGAATCAGATAATCAGAAAAAGATAATTTTCTTGTGGATGCATCATAAGAAAAACTGGAGATAAGTCCCACTAATTCACATTTAATGACATGAGCATTTTGGGTTCTGCAAAGCTACTGAATTGTCACCTACATGTCTCACACTGCCCTGGTGACTGATTTTGAAAATGTGGATGCAGTTCTGTGATTTGGGAGGGCTGGCAGCACACTGCAGTTTGGCTTGTTAGTGGTGCTCTTACACATGGAGTAGTGGTAGGTGAGAGGAGACTTGTTAGCCAGACACACATGGTTAAACTAACACAGGCCTGTGCTACCAGATTTTCTGGAAACTACCAGATTTTCTGGAGACATAATAGCATGTAAGGGGAAAGGAGCAATCCAGCAGAGCACACAGAACTCTAGTTCTATGGGTTTCTTTTACACCACATTCACTTCCACATCACAGAAATATAAACATTAACAAAATCCATTGACTTGCTTGAGCAGGACTTGCTCACGTATATGAAGCAGAAAACATTTAATGAGGAAACTGGTGATATTAAAGTACATCATAAAATACAATTATTGACCTCCTAATTTAATGAAGCATTGCACCTCATTGGAACAAGCAGGTTGTGCAATAGAATAGTTTAGGAAATAAGAGACCTATTTATATCTCCCAGTAGTTTAAAATGGTTCTTGGGGTGAAAACAAAAGAAAAAATGCAAGGCCATGGTGATATCAAGCAAGACCATGGTGATGTCCAGGTGGGGAAAGATTTTGGATTTTCTAATTCATGATGTGCCTTGACCATAGGGGTTTTTTTCTCCCTTCTATTCTCCCACCTCTTCCAGTTTCTGAGTCTCTCTCTACAGGCACCAATAGGTGTTGCCAATAATGTAACAGGATTCTACTCTGTGCAGGTGAGAGGGAATCACACAGCCAGATCTATGTCCCTGCTCAGTGTGTATGAAAGCAGATTCATAATTTATGCTGCTGCTGAATAAGTCTAGGCACCAATGCATTGCCATGATTAATTTAACAAAGCTTACTTAGAAATGACACCACAATAGCTAATGGCAGGTTGCTTCACTTTTGTAAGTGCATATTAGCTGTTACTTTTAAGAAAGAACAAAGGACTGAAAGTCTGTTTTTGCTAGCTAGTCTGACAGATAAAATGGGAGGTTGCTTATTTCTGACTTTTCCCACCTAACTGCTCAGGTGTGTGTCAGCTGCTCAAAGCAGCTTTGGCCTGCAAAGGAGAGGGCAACAGTTTCCCCCCATGCATGATCAGGGCTCAGTATAACGTGTCATCAAGGTGAATGCTTATCCCTTTCATGAGCCCACTGTGGGTACACAGCACTCAGCCAGACTGCCAGCACCAGCAGGCTTACTTGGTCTGGTTTGGAATTAGCAGTTGCTTCACACCTGGGACACAGCCTCCAAGTGTACCTGGACAAATGTTTTGAAGAACTTTTTGCAGCTGTAACTATGTGCCTGTCAGCCACTTTCTGCCAGGAGCTGCTGCTGATTCTTGGTGAAGCTCTGACTTACCAAACAGGTTCCTGAGGCAAGGTTGGCCAAACAGTTTGGTTCATCAGCTCTGCAGTGAACATACTTCCCAGATTGACTCAAAACTGTCACATCACTGGACCTGCCATGAAAACGAATTAACTTGATATAAAAATACTTCTAAGCTGTAATTGAACGTTTTTGTCAGGGGAATTGCCGAATCCTCATTTCACATGAACAGATATGTGAGTCATTACAGTTGAGCATGTTTATTGTACATGGCAGTTCTTTTCAAAACACACGTTTAAACAGATGGCTTGTGTTGACTATTAATGCAGTTCCTGCAATTAAGTTCAATCTGAACGAAGTCGACAGAGACTGACATTCTATTGACATCAAAGCTGCTCTATTGCATCTTCTGCCTATGAATGTTCAAATTTGGATCTGCTACTACAGCCTTACTGAAATGTCAACTGTGATAAGTCACGATGCAACTGAGGAGGAGAGATAAGGTACCTGACGTCTTCTTAAATTACTTTTTGACAGGGATTTATTATTTGCATACTCATGCTGCTACATTTCAATGGTGAAAGTCCATATTTGAGCAAATTGCTAGAAATAAACACAGCAGCAGGAAGAAACTTGTCTGTCTCTCCAGCTGTGGTGAGCTCAAACCACAGGCAAATGAACTCCCCATACAAGGAACCCAAGTCCACGGTGGTGCTGTGCTCTGCCCACTGTGCTGCCCACAAATGCTGCTGTCAGGTTTATGGTCCTGCAGGCAAATGACAAGATAGGAATGGCCACACACCTGGTGAAACCCAAAGCTCTGGTAGTGCAGTGTTGTGTTTTGTGTTGAGGCAGGGTATTGCAATAGTGACTGGCAGAGGAATGTGAGAGCAGCTCAGGTGACACAGCCCAGACTAGAGCTGAGACTGTTTTGGGGCTTTCTGATCACGAGCCCATTTTGCTGTATTTTAAAGTACCAGACAGGTTTCTCCTCTAAGAATTTTTTGTTGTCTTTGGAATGAATGTAAACATTCATTCCTGCAGCAAAGTGCTTCATACTTTAGCTGTGTACTATGTGAAAAAGTGTCTCCCCTTCTTTTGAACTGGCTACAATCTTCATTTGACAATCTGCAGGTCTTTCATTGGAAGAAACACCAAACAATTGTTTCTTATTTACTGTCTTTTGCCACCAATGATTTTACAAGTCTGTTCTATCATCTGCTGTGTTTTGCAGCCTGAGGGATTCTATTCTATTTTTATCACTTTTTCCTGTATTAACTCATCAGTAATTTACTTACCTATCTCAGTCATTTCCAAACACCTGTCTGCAGCAGGTAATGTATTGGCCCTGAAGCTGGAATTGTGGCTGCAATTCAGCAAAGAGGGTATCCAGCCCCTGGTGATCCATTTAGGAGTTGTTGACTGTGGCTTCTGAAGTGACACAGAAGAATGGGTGTAGCTAGGTTTAGTGAATTAGAGTAACAGGAATAGTTTAACAAGCATGTAATGTCTATTAGCCGCTGCTTACCTTTCCCTCCTTCCTTAGTACTCTCCTAAAGCAAATCCACCTTTATTAATTCTACTATATTGTCCACTTTCATTTAGTAGTGGGAAAACATACATTTCATACATGTCTGTAGAAAGAGATGTTTTGAGATGTCCTTTCATTACTCAGTAGCAATTTTGTAAACATGCATGGGAGCAGCTTTCACACAGCACAGAGCTGTACAGTAGCTATGCTATTTTTCCTATCTGCTCTAGCAGGGCCTGTGACACACATTCTTGAAAGACCTCCAAGTGTCACTGCATGATGCTGGACAAGGCTGAGGTTGGAGCAGAACAAGGTCCCTTCTATTTCCAAGTCTGGCACATGTTCAGTGTTGCAGGGCTGGCAGTGCCCAGCAGTGAAACTGCCTCCCTGCTGGAACTGCAGTGCCTGTTGGAGCAGAGAGCTCATTTGCTCTCACACTCATGCAAATACTCAGGCAGCCATAGTCAACAATCTAATTAAGTCTGAACACCAATACATGCAACCTAAACCACAAATAATTACCATTCTTTGAGTGGAATTCATTGCTGGAATTAAAAAAGAACAAAAAACACTGGATTTCTGGGAAAGACAATGAAAACAACATGAAAGCTCTCTGAGGAAAAACATGCAGTGCTTAAATCTCTTCTGATTTGTTTTTTATTAGCTTTAACAAAATTTACGCCTCATGAAGAAGAGGAACAGCTATATACCTCATTACAAAAGTCCTGAGCTTTCATTTTAGTGAATATATTATAATAGTAATGAACTTCACAGAGTAATTATTTCAGTACTCTCAGATAATATTCTGCAAAACCCAACCAAACCCCCAAAACCCCACATCACAACCAACACCTTCCCCCCAAAAAACCAACTCCAAAATCCCCCAAACCTCCCAAAAATCTAACCCAAACAACACTTCACCTTAAACCCCTGAAAACCCTTGTACACTGTCTCACAAAGCCAGTGAAATATCCTGGCAATGGTAGATTTTCTCTCTAAAAAGCTGTAGTTAGTGTTTTAGCTGACCCACAGTTCTAGGAAGGAAGTCTCAAAGCCAAAGGGAGAACAGCCTGGATGCTTCTCCAGTGAGATGTAACTACAGCAACCACAAGGCACAGCTATTTGCCTTTACAGAAAGAGAGGAGCAAAGTTGTGCTGTAGCTTGATTAAATATTTGTGAAGCTGGTTTAACATCCTTTCACCAGGTGAACGTATCATGCTCTAAACAGCTGTGTAAAAGTAACCTACAAAACCAGATTATTTTTATAACTTTTCTTGAAAAATGGCTCCAGAGAAATACAGGTAAGGAACAGGTACCAGAAACATTAGGAAGCTGATTCCAGTTGTAGCTCATAAAGCTGGTTATTTAGGTTGCTTGATATTTCTTGTCACTGGAGCTGGATTTCAGTCATTGGTAACTTTGTCAAATCACAAGTTTTTGGGCTCATGCTTTCTAGCCTGGATGTTAACCTCAGACTGTATTTTAGTGAGAAAATGATTTATTTTTTCTTGTTTCTGATCAAGCTGTGTGCACATGAACTCTAAAGAGTAATTAAGCCTCTTTGGCCCATGCATGCAAACAGAGTCAGACTTTGCCCATCCAAGCTGCTCTGGCCCAGCACAGAGCTTGTATTTTTTTGTGCTTACATGGATCCTGTGCTAGAACATAATGGATATTTGATAAGAAGGAGGAGTGAAGACCAGGAGGAGGGAGGGGTCACCTCAGGGAGCTGGCAGGACATGGCAGCCCTCTGCAGGAGTGGGCAATGACTCTGGGAAGAAAGACAGTGGTGGCTGGGGGGACCAGCCCAGCTGGCCAAGGACTCAGCAGGAAAACACCTCAAAGAACTGGGGCTCTGAGAAGACAAAAGAGGGAGGAGAGTCAAACTAGAAGAAGAGGTAAAGCAGTGGAGATTTGGGAGGGACTGTAGCTGCTCTGGTCAAGGTAAGAAAATCGATAACAGCATTTTCTCAAGCAGCAGAACCAGTTTTTTGGGTTGGAGGATAAAATATTCCAGGTTAATAGGATTTATTTTTTTAATGTGTGTTTTCTGAAAGTTGTTTTAAAACAACCTATTTTAAAGGTATAACATTAACACAATTGCCACCATCACAGGAAGCATCCATCCAGATCTTTGCTGGAGCAGAAGCTCCCCAAGTTATTTCTGAAGGATATTTGGAGTGGGAAATTGTTGGTCAAAGGGCAGGGGATGATGGGGGAAGGCAGCCCAGGTAGTCACTTGGAGCCAGAGGAAATGTGATGAACGCTGTTGGTTAGCAGTGCATACCTGCAGGTTACATGCATTCATTGAAGAATTTCTCAAATCCCAATTATGGAACAAATTGAAGGGGAAATGGCCACCTTATGGCCACTGCATTTCTTGAACCTTCCTCTCTACATTTGTTAAACAAATGATATTGTTTTGCTGGTGCCTTATTTTCAGCTTTCTGTTTTTAAGCTTATTGGCATTTCCTCCAGTCCCAGAAAAACCAATTTACTGAGAGATTACAGAGTGGTTAGTTTGTGTTGGTTTAGGCAGACATTCTGATTCTGTCTGCCATTAAAGACTAATCTCTACTTCCCTTTGGCGTGAGGATAAATGCAACAAACTTTCCACAGTCACATGGGTAAAAAAGGATCTTTACAGATAAAGCAGGAAAATTAGTGCAGTCCTCTTTGAAAAGTTGTATCATACTTCAAAGCAGCAGCTCTCTTTGTAACCTTGTGTGTGCTGAGCATCAGTAGGAGTCCTGGTCTTGCTTCCCTGTCCTGTGCTGCCATCTACGAGGAATGGAGATCTTTTTGGCAGTGGCCCTGATAAACTGGTAGGCCATAAAGCCTGATACTCAGATAGAAGTAGGTGTGAATGATGATCAGATGTTTATTTTGTGGTTTGTATCAATTTTGTGGTTTGGTTCTCCCCCCCCCCAGCATCTGCTACAAGTGAACAGAATTTGCTTTTTCCATCTAGAGGCAGTCTGCATGTATCAAAGCACCAACAGGTTTTTTCCTTGCTTGTATGCAGAGCATGAACCATCATTCAGGGAGACATCTTGAGAGGCATCCTGGCCATGCTGGCAGCTGTGGCATACTGGAGGTGTCCTCTTTCTTCTCTCATTTGCCTCTGGCAACTGAGTGTATAGAAAGAGGTTGTGCAAGCAGGATACACACACCTTTAAGCTACAAAGCAATTATTTGTTGCCCTATGCACACAGTTGAGACTGACAAGTCCCCAGGCTAAGGAGAGCTGAGGACAACAGCAGGGGAAAACAGTGTTGTCTTGTTCCCTGGTACTGGCTCACCCTCAGAGCTGCTGAGTTGCCATCCTTGAATCCCTGTTTTTGATTTAGGTCTTTATGCCTTTCCAGGAAGTGACGTTCTCCATCTCAACAATCTCTGTCTGTAAAGTTCTCTTCCTCATTTTGTCCAGCCCCAGCTGACACAGGGGCTCACAGCTCTTGCTCACAATTTGGTGGTTTTCTCGGGAGTCTGAGTGAGGATTATGCTGCTGTGCCTGAAAACAGAGCCTCAGGTTACAGAGGGCTGAAACACGAGGAGGGTAACAGAGGAGGTGCTGCCATGGACTCTGCTCTCTGGGGCTGTGTGCTGAGCAGCCTGGTTGGTCTGGGAAATCAGGCACACACCTTGGATTAGGTAAAATTGCATGGAAACCATTTTGGAGCATCATTAGTGGAGAAAAGAATTAATTCTCTCAGTTGTCTAATACTGAGACAACCCTATTTATCAGGATCTAAAAGAACCCACCCTGGCACCAGACAGTTCCTGTTTGCCTTAGAGAAAGAGTTATTCATAAATATCTTCCAGGAAAGTGCTCATCCAGCATTCCTGATGGAGGAGAGAACAGAAATTTTCATGGCTAAGCACTGCAGTTTAGGGACAAATTTGAGCTCACAGTGAAGAAAAGGCAACCAGAGGATGTTACAAACCTGTTAAGGATTGATGAGCATGCAAGAAGTCGATGCCAAATATTTCAAACTCTACTCTTATGTTATAAAAATTGATAACTCTTGTGGTTTGTTTTTCCTTTTGTTTGTTTGTTTGTTTTTCTGTGTGTAATTCATTTTTTTGAATTTTATTTTCTTTGTTAAGTATATGACAGCACTGAAATTCCATGAGTTGAAATGCTGTGCTTGAAGTGAGAGCAGTTGAAGTAAAATCATCTGTCATAAAACCCAAATGGTGACCATGAAATCATAACAGATGTGAGACTGAGAAACTCCAGCTGCCTGGACATACTGAGTAAATGCTGTGCTGGGACACAAGGCAGGGAATTGCTTGGTTCATCAAGTAGCCAGAGACCCACAGCATGAGAAATCAGTCCTAACATACTCCTAAAGCAGTATGCCAGATACATAATAGTGGATGAATAGTTGTGATTTGCAGTAGAGACCATCATGTACTCAAATACCAACCCTGGAGGAGAAAAAACATTATTTACTACAATAATACATAAAAGAAGACAAATGAAGAGGCTTCTGAATGGAAATTTAATATAAGCTGTGCAGAGAGGATTTAAAGAACTCTTATCAAAGAGTTGGATGTATGCACCCCTATCTAATGTGTTTTCAAAAAGACTAAATCACAAAGAAAGTGGTGTGGCTAAACAGGAATGGGAGCCTTGTTAAAGAAACATCCTCCAAAAAAAAGAAAAAATCAGATCCAAATCATAAAAATTGAGAAGAGCATAAGCTCTAGTTTTAGAATTAACTTCTCCCAAAAAGGAAGCAGTAAGAACTAAGCTGCACCCCTATCATTCTTCAGTCTGATAGCCAAGATCTTCTGTTATTCTTCTGTACAATATGTAAATAAACAATAAATTTGAGTTAATCTTTCTTCACAAGGAGTGGCCTACTCTAAGGAAGGCCTTTGTTTTTAGAAGCCCTAACTTGTGTTTCCTGAGAAGCTTGTTAAATATGAAGACATAATCTAGTTCTGTGTGCTTTTTTGTATTTTACGATTTTAAATTATAAGGGTAAATATTAGCATCACAGAAGTACATCATACAGGCTCAACTACTACAAACTAAAATGAACAATATTATAATCCAACCAAAATGACAGTTCAGATTAGATCGTGTGTTCACAACTTTATGAAGTGATAAATCCAGTACAGTATGTAATCAAAGCATGTGCTCACCAAAGAGAAGAATTGCTATTTGCTAATTTTGCATCAGGTGTTTGAAACAGGAGTTGTTTCTCTTTGGTCAAGACCTGTCTGTAACAGAGGACTTCAGCAACCTGGGACCAGGGTTCACTGAATGCAGGGTATTGACTGCAAGAGAGGATAAAGCCTCTTTAGCCAGGGTTAAGGAATGACAGAGATCTAAGCAGGCCCTTTGCCATTTTCTGCTCCAACAATTTCTTCTGAAAATCTCACTGCAGTTGCAGAGCTATTGTTTACCCTCTTCCATTATTTGTTGCCTTTACCTATATGAGCACAAAGCTTGCCAAGGGTTTTGCATGAAGGTTCATCTCTGGACCAGCCTCAGGACTAACAATGGTAGGTCCATATGGCCAACTTCCAGATCCCTCTGTTCTGATCTCAGTGTCATCAACAGGACTGTGAGCTGAGGTTTGCTTTTCAGCTAATTATGGACACTGTCTCTACAACCAGTACTGTCTGATTTTCTGCACTGGCTGACAATCAAGTTAATTGTGCATTTTGGACACAATCTGTGGAACTCAGGCTCCTCCTAGTTGGAAATCTTTAAACTTATGTCCTCTTCAGAGCTGGGGTTCATCCCCCTATGCTACAAAAGAAAATCTCAAAAAGAACCCAACTATGTATTTTAGGTTAGGCAACTGGAAAAATTATTCTTTTTTTATTTTTAGTTCATCTGAGAACATGTAATAATTTATGTGCCAATTGTATTTTTCAAGATTATTCTTCTGTGTCCACTGAAGTTTTGGAGTTTCTGTGTAATCTGAACACATTTTCTTTCATAAAAAATAGTACAAGTCTAAACTGTAAATGTACCTAAGTTGCCATGTCTTGCCTTTACAGTATGTAAATATATTGTACATTGAAGTTTGAACTATTCAAATCCCAGTCTAAATTCTATGGTTACATATTCTCAGTGCTTCTTACATACTCAGAAAAAGCTAGTGTTATACAAAATATTTTTAAAGTGAAAAACATATTTCTATACAGCTTATTAGCATTAACTGTGGAAAAATTGGAAAAAACCTTTTTGTCCAATCACAGCTTGAAAAACTCCTATATGATTGAACTGACTAATGTCTTTATTAATTATGAGATGCTTTTATCCTTTCCTGGCTACACTGATTCCCAGAAACAGTGGTGCTTCTGCACACAGTTTAACTCCCTTGTAAACACACCCATCTGCTCAGTGTTTTCCTTCCTGCCTAACTTTTACCTCAGTGGTAAAAGCAGCTCACTTGAGGGCATTAGGCAAGAAATACATCTGTCCCTGCAGGATCACCTTGTTAAAATGAAATGGGAAATCAGGCAATGGTGATTCTCCCAGACAATCCCTGTGCTGACAAATGCCAGCTGGAGTTCAAGTGTGTGGGTGACAGTCACTTCAGTGACTATACCTTAAATGCTTCTGTGCCAAAGGACATTTTACTGGTTTTATTTACTTCTTGATATCTCTGCCTTGGAGACTGTTATAATTTAAAGCTTTTCTCAAAATTGTGTATTCTCAAAGTCAATAAAATTTGATGTGATTATTGGCCAAACTGTTGTGTCATGGAAATCATTATTATTCCACTGACTTCAAACATTTTTCTTGGTCTCAAGAGAAGTAGTGTCATCTTCAGATTTGACCATTTTAATGGCAGAAGTACACAGAAAGTGTTCCTGTGGAGTTTAGAACAGTGGAAGGATTGTTTCAAACTCTGATAGGGACTAGGGATGGGCCCGTTTCATGCTGGTGACAAGCTTCGGGATGCCAGCAAAATTCAGCTCACCAAAGGCACTTCTACTGACTGGCTCTGTACTTTGTGCACAAAAATCTCATGCTCCCAGTTTTATTCCATGGAATTTTCCAAGAGCAGCTATCAATTTCACAGGTCCCAGAGCCTCTACAGGGAAGAAATGTCACTGCAGACCAGACAATTTCAACATCACAGTCATAGTTCCATGTTGTTCTTGTGCTGCTATACTAAAATGCTGAATACAGAATCTGATCTGCTGGTTGCTGTGACAGCAAGTGTTTGTTGTGTCCCCTGTTCTCATGAAGTGGACACAGACAAACTGCATGGATTGTGTGCTTTGTGGGCAATTGTACCCTTAGGCATGCTCAGCTGCACTGATCCTCACAGGGGAACACTCACCAGAGAGTTTGCCAGCTTTCAAGCTGAATTTTGCTTGGAGGCTGTGCATCTCCATGCTGACTTCAGCTTCTTCCAGAGGATCAGGAGATATCTTCCATGTCAGTCCTTGGTTTTTAAAGTGAGGATGAACTGTTCTATTCTTACTAATTTTAACTCTGTGTAGATCTTATCCTGTGCATTTTAAAGGAGAGAAAATAAAAGTTGAAATGACACAGATTGTCTGCAGGAGAAATGCTTCATGTTGGGACAAAACACCTGGGTATCTACCCAGGACAGAATCTGATATTATATAGGTGGATAAGTTGAATAGGGGCAGCATGGACAGGCAGGCTGTAAGGTGTGTTGGAGATGACTATTTAGAGGTGTCAGCTGGATCAAAAACATTTAGTTAGATATTTTAAAGGATTTTTAAACTGAGATTAAAATAAAGAAGGGTTTGAACATGAGTGGTTTCTGATCTAGGAGTGGAATTCAGATAGATCCCTGTGTCCATGCAGTTAACCCCTTTATGTGACTAGGATTTGGTATAATGTGTAAGGTAACAGGCAACTTGATGTGTGTCTGTAGTTCAGGATTACTACTTTGCATTATTTAATGCATAAAGCAAGAGATTTGTCATTCCAATAATCTGATTTTCACAGCCTACAGCAGCACAGCACGTGAGTGCCTAATTCAGGTACATGTTTATTTAACAAAGTACTTCTTTGTTACAGTAACACCAGGAAAAAAAGTATACATGGTTCCTGCTGTCAAAATTAAAGATGTAGAAACATGGTAAGCAGAGGCTCCTAATTTCTTTCTCATCTGCCAAGTACAACCTTTCACCAAAAAAACCAATCAGCTGTAAAAGGTGATTGTTAAGCTATTGTTTTATTAGGTATTATTAAATAGCTTCCTCCTGATAAGAGACAGCTTACAATATGTACAGTAACTTAAAATACAGTTTGTATCCATAGGCTTCAGCCTTTCCAAGTCACAGAGGCTGAATGTGCAGAGGATTAATGTTTCATGAGAAAGGCAAGCTTCTGAAATTAAGTTAATCTATAAATAGCTTCATAATTGAATGTTGGCATTTAGGGCTGTGTAATATTCTGAAAATTAAGGGTTTGTGTTTTCCAGTATTTTCTACAAACAGTTAACATATAGTCTAGGCCAGGTTGCCTTTATTGCTTCCTAAGCAGCATACAAGAGGCTGTGGGGACAATCCACTTTGTACCAAAGAGGTCACAAAGGCTGGGATACAGCTAGAATGGTCAAAAAACCAGCCTGAGTAGGATGTTGCCGAAGAACTCAATTCTTTGGCATTTCTTCCTCTCTGTTTTTATGGAAAGCTTTTTATTCATGACATATCAATGAAGGACAAGGAAAAGGATGTGGCACTAATTTGTAGAGCTGTACCAAACAAGGAGCCATTCTGCTGAGGTGACCACGACACTCCAGTGCCACTGATTTGGCACAGTTCTATTACAGCCTTGAAAAACATGGGTTCAGCACAATCTGAGTGTCAAACTTCACATCTACAACCATGTTATGAACTATCACTATTAAAGTTTCCAATGGAAGTGAAGTCAGGATTCCACTGGAACAGTATCAACATTTACATGAGTCTCCCCTTTGGGTGGGGGCAGTGCTGCATTCTCTCATTGCCTGTGGGGAAAAAAGTTGTAACTCTTGGCTACAGCTTGAAGTCTCTGAATGTTAGAAAAAGCCAAAGAATATTAAAGTTCCAGAGAAGACTGGAAGGCCAAATATAAGAGTGACATTTGAGACAGACTTTTGCTCTTAAAATCAGGCATGAGCTGCTTAGTATCACTTATCTGCTGAGAATAAAGAATATAAGGGCAGATGTGTTTGAGTTCAAGTTCAGTATTCAGATATGTTGTATGTTGTGACCTTCGAGTGCCTCACTTCTGGAACAACTGATAAATTGCTACTTACATCTGGCTACATACCTACATCTTATGGATCATCTTAGGTATGAGAATCCTGGTCTAATGCATACCCAGATTATGCATATAAAACAATAACATTGGAATGGGAAGTGTACTTAACTTCAATTGAAACACAATAAACTCTGAATTTAGATAGGCTTTAAAAATGCCATTTAAAAGTTCCTCATATGAAAGTTACCTTCAACAATTAAGTGGCAATACACAGACCATGTTTTTCTGTAACAAGATATTACAGTAACCCTCAGTCTTTGCAATTTTGCTGAGGTGTGTGGAAAGATGCATCCCCAAACTCAGCAACTTACCCTCTCTTCAGTGTGGCCTTGCAGGGTCTGGAGGTTGTGTGACCCACTGGGAGTAGCCTGCACAAGTTCAGCTTTGAACAGCAGATTTTGCACCCCTTGAAGCACCCAGCCAGTGTACAAGAGGGTAAAGAAGAAAAAGAACACATTTGGGTGCTGCTCAGAAGGCTATAATTCTCTCATTCTGACTTAGGAGGTTTTGCTGGAGGACTCTTCCAATGTCCAAGTGAATGTGCAAAAACCCTGAAATTTCTAGGAAGGGCAATGGCTTGGCTTTGGTTTAATAGATATTTATGTGTGCTTTCACAATGAATGAATTCAAGTCCTTATCCATGAATGAATTTACACTTATCATTTAAAATAAACATGTTTGGTCCAGACTACACTACTGTTAGTTCCTTCCCCACTTAAAGGCAGCATATTCATTAAAATAAGCACATTTTTATTTCAACCAATTTTCTACCTTACTAGTGGCATTTTCATCTTCACAGCATATCACTGAAACAAAAAGCATATCTGACTCTCACAAGTTCTGTCAGATGAAGCCCTCATGAAAAATTAAGTTAGATTCTTCTTACAATAGAGCTTAGCTGTTTTTTTGAAGATTCCCTGGCTCAGGATAAAATACAGCAACATAATTTATATTCCAAACTTCAGCTAGTATGACATGCATGTGATCAATACTGATAAGATAAACTAAGCCTCTTGGCCTAGAAATTTCATGCAGAAATGCAGATTGTATAATAAATCATTCAGATGCCAATAAGGTGCAGTAGATAAAGGAAATGATTCTTCAAACTCCCTTGAAAACCACCTGTCACAGTCAGATTGGCCACAGAGCTGTCCTCATCTGTGGATACAGCATTATTTCATACCATGTGGTATTTACACTTTGCTGTCCTTGTTTTTTCTAATCACATGAAAGCTGTAAAGATCTTTGGGTCTAGGCCTTTAACTAAGGTCAGTGGGAATTCCAATTTTTTAAATCTAGATTTCTCTGAAAAGGTATTTATAGAAGCAAATGAGGATAATTTTATGCCAGGTTTTTCTTGGAGGATAATGGGTGCACATGTATTTATTTATATATTTCTTTAGAAACAGATGTGGCATTTTTATAGAAGGAAAAATATAATCATTGTGTTAGGATTTAGACAACATGTCTGGTTTAAAATTATTCTGAGAAACACAACTGGAGTTTCTGCAGATGACTGAAGTTATTTTTATGAATAAGACAGGCTTCTATTTGTATATCATTTAGTTCTTACATATTTGTGCATGGCAAGTCTTTTATATTTTGTTTCCTCACAGAGAGAAAGGACACACAGTGAAACAGTATCACAGCTTTTTGCAGATGTCTGTCCTTCTCCACTGAGAACTGAGACTCTCCAGCTGTTACAAGGAAAAGGGGAAAGCAGATTGCTCTGTGGCATCTTCTTACTGCATCAGACATCTTAATATATCCTAATCTGTTGGGTTTACTTACTGCTAATAAGATTAAGTGTTGCAAAAATCTCTAAGAAATGTCTTAATTGTTAGCAGTGTTCTAAATAGTATCAGTTGTTTAAACTATTTTGCTACTCTAGTTCTTCTAATTTGGGTGTTTGACATTATTTAAGTACCTTTTGTTTTCATGTTTTCACTTATTGTCTACAAGTTCATTCAGCGCTCCTGTGTATTACTTAGAAAAAAGATTAAAAACAGTGCAAAAGGAAGTTATTATAAAAAATTTAAATCAAAAGATAAATAAGACTAACCCCAGTATCAAATACTACTATTTTACAGCACACTAAACATTTCTTTAGAAAAGACAAATTGGCAAGGTCATGAATATTGATCTTTTCCATCTGTTAGGTCCAAAAATATGTGCCTGAAGTATATAGTTACTTCTGAGACTGCAACAATCCAAACTTGTGACAAGGGAAATCCTCAGTAGCTGGAAGGAATGAAACATCCCTTATAATCAGAGTCAACAAGGAACTGGCTGCTCAGAGAGGCTGTGGCATAACTGGTTTTTGGAGATTTTCTAAAGTTGTCCAAACACCTTTGGCTTTTGGCAACCTGATCCAACTCACCACAAAGTCCTCTAATCTCTGTAGACTTTGTGATGAGAGTTGATGCAACATTACCTGGCTGATTTCCCAACTGCTAATAGGCATACATTCTGTTTAGGGAGGTACAGTGGATAAAGTTTGCCATCTGTTCACTTGCCAAGAGTTAGAGGGTAGGAGATGAGATTTTATAATATTAATGTAGTAAAATAGGAGAAGAGAGCTTGGCTACTGAGCTATCAGCCCATGTACCCACCTCAGATAAGAACTGCTGTGGCTATTATTTATTTATGTATGCAAGATTGTGTAACAGGCAACTCCAAACAAGTACTTGTTGTTGCAGTTATTCATAAAACTGAAGCTCTAACTGATACTTTCAATGCAGATTTGTCTTTTTTTAGGCTTCGTATTTTTGGTAAAGGTTTCCCTAAGTAGTTTGATCAAATCTTGCCACATAAAATACCATACCCACAAAGTTAACTGTCATAATCTTGTATTTATATTTTTTTAGTAAATTAGTGCATTGATGGAATCATCAGATCCTGTTATAAAAGAAGACTCTATACTGCAACTAAAACTTGTTTTTGATGACTTTCAGCTGAGTACAACTAATTATTCAATTCCTGTTTATCAAAGCAATCATTAGGAAAAGGCCAATAGAGTGCCTGGGGTTTTCCCCAGGGCTAATGAACATTATTATTGGTGTATTCAATGAATGGTGGGCAAATACCAATATTTCTGTTTGTCCTGGATCTGTTCTCCTAGATACAGAATTCATAAGTCATATTAACTGTGGATGAGGTAGTTTTGGGGTTGTTTCCTTTCCCCCCACCCCCTTTTGGACTGTTTACCTTTCTCATTGAGAACATACAAGGAATAGCACCTACCTACAGACAGAGCAGCATTAATGTCATTTTTGAGTGGTATCCTACCTGCAAGGGAGGCTCAGGCAGATTAACAAAGGATAGTTGGAGAATAGAGGTGCAATAACATGTGTCTTTATTTTCAAGTAATATTGCAGTATTTAAACCACACATATGGTTGTAAAGCATCTAATGAAACTACTCACAGGTTTTTCATTCTTAATTCCATTTCATTTTCCTTTCATTTTTAAAAATGTATGTAGGATTTAATGAAATGGGGTATCTGACACAAACGTGACTGGTGATTTTTTCCAGGTTCAATCACACTCCTTCGGGAGCAATTTTTGATCCACTAGGCCTTATGCTTCTGTTTTCTGGGAAAGCAAAGAATTATTTAGGTTGGAAGCCCTTCCCTCAGCAGCCTATTCCAATGCTTGGTAACCTTTTGGGGAAGAAATTTTTTCTAATATCCAACCTGAGCCTCTCCTGGGGTTACTTGAGGCCATTTCCTCAAACAAGATGATTTTATAAATTCATGTAGTTCTTAAAGTTCTTTAGAACAACACTTAGGTCAATCAGGATATTATTTAACCAAATAAAAAGTACTTTATAGTTCTAATTAACTTTTCTTTGTGTTTGGTTTTTTTTTTTTGTGTGTGTGTGTGTGTAGAAATGTTGACCATTATGAAAAATGAAGTAGAAAATGGATATATTATTGTGTCTATATTGTATAATTGTTACAGAGAAAATTTACTGCCACTGATTTGCATACTTGTTCTTAAATTGACACACAACTGCCCCCGATTAGCCACTACTTTTGCTTAAGCTTTAGTCATTCAGCTGTGGCTTGTGTATACAGAAATTAAAATCTTTCAAAACTTCATTTTTTAAAAATCACAAATGCAAATTCATTACCTAACAGAATGGCAGCAGGTTTCTTCACAATTTCCTGACATGTCTTCTTCCATTGTCACTTTCCTAGGATGGCAAAAGCCAAGACTGTACAAAAAAAATTAAACAAATAAATTGACCATAAAGGTAGGCATATATATAGTGTATATATATATATAGTAATGAGGTACAGGTATGGCCTTTGCCTCTTAACACTGTGTGAACAGGTGATAAAACCGTTTGTGCTGCTTGCATGGTCTGGACTGCACTCTATGGTTTACCACATATGGTTTGATAAACTGAAAATGCATTTGACACATGCATTTTGATGAGGGTGAGCATCCACAATTCAAAAAGTCACAAGTGCTCCTAGCAAAGCTCTCTGGATTTACCTTAACTGCAGCAAGAGGGAGCTTGCAAGCCTGAAACACAGGCTGTAACAGCACCACAGTGGTAACAGTTGCTGATGGACCTTTCCTTTGTCAAATATTTTCCTTCAACTTTGTGGTTTTATAAAATCTTCTGGCACTAAACTCCACAATACATTTGCTGTTTAAAGCAGTATTTGTCTCACTGTGATCATATTTATGTGGTATTGATGTATTTTCGCATACTTTTGAGGTTGAATCCTGCTGCTAATATTGTTTTCTGCTCTCTGGAATATATTTTTAGACTGAATGTGCCATTTTGAGCTACCAAGCGCTGTGCTTCCATGAATAATTGAGCTCCTATGAGTTCAGAATGACTTTACAGAACCCGTTTGAGATTAGCACCCCAGGGTTGTCATTGCTACCTGCAGGTTCACCACATGGACTAGCAGGCTCTTACCTACATTCTCTGCAATGCTGCTACCTCTAAAAAACCTGGGGTTTGAGATTTTTTCTCATTTGTGTTTACTTCCTCTCTGAGCTTCCTGAGCTGCTAGATTAGCTGTTTAAACAGTTTAAATAACAGTTTTTATATAATAAATAGTTTTCTAAGGCACTGTAAGCACACCCGGATTCCGTCAATCCCAGGTGAATTGACGTGAACAATTCGCCCTGGGACGGCCTCAGCACGGGCAGGGCCCCAAATGCGGCACCGCGGCCCCACAGAGGCGGACGGGCGGTCCCCGAGCGGCTTCGGCGGGAACCGCCTGAGGGGGAGCCGAGGGCCACTGCGCCGGGCGCCTTCCCCGCACTCCCGCCAGCCTCCGGTCCCACCCGCACGGCTCTCCGGGGCTGCTGAGGAGCCGAGACGTGATGCCGGTGACGGGCCGGCGAGAAGCC